>CM055080.1:9755337-9917837 GCA_029204045.2 Tillandsia leiboldiana | reverse complement strand
TTAAAAAATTATAAAATTTAAAATTTCTCTAAATTTTAAATTTTAAATTTTAATTATCTCAAAAAATGTGTAAAAGATTATGCAAAAATGTTAATTTTTAAATTTTTATAAATAAAAATAAATTTATAAAAAAATTTAAAATTTATATATACAAAATTTGTATAAATTTTAAAATTTTAAAATTTTAAAATTTTAAATTTATAAAAAATTAAAGTTAAAAATTTTAAAATTTATAAATAAAAAATTTATAAATAAAAATAATTCATTATAATATTTAAATAAAAATAATATGAATTAATATATATAATTAATAATTTTATAATAAAAAATAATGTATTATAATATATAATAAATTGTGTCTACATAATTTAGTTTTAATTCAATTTATAATCTTAATAAAATTTAGAATTAATTCTTAGAATAACACTATTCCACCAAAATGGTGGAATAGTTTATTCCAAGTTATCCCAGGATAGCCGAGAATACCAAGGTTTGACCGGGATAAAATATTCCAGCCAAAAATTATGTCGTTTGGCATGAATAGTGAGATAAAATGGGTTATTTCATCTTTATCCCTTAACCAAACACTGCCTAAAAATTTATTTTCCAGCCAATTTTTTTTTCTTTTCAGTGAAACCAAAGACACCCTAAGCCTTATATATATATAAAATTAAATTTCTATATTTTTAAAAATACCAAATTATTAATGCTTATAAATTTTTAGTTCTTAGATAAAAAGATGTATGGTTAGAATAATAGTGATCATCTTGGATTAAGTGAGTGGTTGGTGGATTAGAATGATCTAAAAGATGAAATTAGTCAAAATGACAGATCTAACGGTAGAAAACTTATAAGCACCAATTGATTGGTGCTTGTGCAAGTATAATAATCGGACTCTCTCTCTCTCTTTCTCTCTCTCTCTCTTTCTCTCTCTCTCTCTCTCTCTCTCTCTATATATATATATATATATATATATATATATATATATATATATATATATATATATATATATATATATATATATATATATATATATAGCGTATGGCTACTATACTGTTATGAGTATAAATGTCACGCCCCGGAACCCGGGCTCGCCAACAGATCCGCCGTGCACGCGGGATTTCCCGAGTACACGAAGCGCTGGTAACCTGCTCCGATATAATATGAACAATAAAAGAGCATAATACAGAGCTGAAGTAGAAGAACCACATAGTATCTCATACTGGAACTAAAAATAAACTGTAATATGTACAATAATCTCCCAGCTCACCAAAATAATACAACCAGCCGGCGAAAGCCAGACTCAAAATAAAAGGAGAATACCACAGTCTGAGTGAAGGGTACAACGTCTATCTACAGCTCTCAGTCTCCCAGGAGATCTATCTATTCAGCGATCCCCTTACCTCGATCAGCTGCCGATGGCCTAGCAGCTCCCGCAGACGACTCTGCAAAATAAAGGAGAAGAAAGAGAAAAACAGTAATGGGGGTGAGAACTACCAGATAAACCAGTAGCCTCCCCTAGTGGGCAAAACCTCAACTCTGACGCACCCACTAGGACTACTAGAGGCCCGAAAGGAAAAAGTGGTAAAGCTGTAAGCAGAACTGCTGAATAAAGGGGAAACCACCACTAGCATGCCTCTAAATGCAGTGCCAAAAGGAATGACTGTATGTATGCATCAGTATCTAACATGCCTGCCTGAATAAACCCAATCTTATGCCACCAGTAAAACTGGTACTGCCTGCTGCGCCTTGCCTGCCCAATCGGGTATGCTGGCCAATGCATAACACCGATAGGGAATGAGAGTCTCAAGGACTCAAGCCTGCCTGTAACACACTCCGGAGTGGCACTCGAGGGGAGCGACCCACACGAGTAAAAGTACCTCAGTAATAAGTATCATAAGTGTCGTAAACAGCAGGACTGGATCATGACTATGATCAAAGTGGGAAAAGCCATCCACTAAGAAACCCTGATATGATGCCATAGTACTCAATAAGTGGGAAAAACCATCCACTAAAGAAAAGCCCGATCCCCTGCTGATGCCAAAAATAAACCAGACTCAACCCCATTCTGATGCAAGGATAAACATCCGGCCGACCGCCTACAGTCCGCGGTCACCGCAACACCCCACAAGTTTATAATCTAACATAACCTTGGCTATACTATCCCAAACCCCTGCTCATACTCGAGCGACAAGCAACTGAAAGCAAAAGAGAGCAATAAAACATGTCAAGTCTTAACATGATAGTGTAGCAATAAATAGTGGCCCTACCTGATGTCCGGGCATGCATGCAACTGTCTTTATTTTAAAAGTTGTAAAATAGTGTCAAAGATTTAAAAAGATTGATTTACTGAATAAAAGTCATTTGCATGCGAGATTATAGCCTTTGTCTCAATCACAGTGTCCCAATATAAGTCATCATATCATCTGTGGGGTTATATTAAATTTTAGGAGAGTTTGTCCCAGCGGTTCTCATCAATTGTCCTGTTAGTAGTCCTGTTAGTAGTCCGGTTAGTTGTCCCAATAGTTCTCATCAATTGTCATATTAGTTTGTCCCAATTGTTCTCATCAATTGTCATATTAGTTTGTCCCAATTGTTCTCATCAATTAAATTTTAAGGGAGTTCCAGTAATCCCAGTGAGCTTGTCAAAAATGAGGTAAGCAACAACCGCCCACCTCGAGCAGCTCAAACTACACCTCAGGTAGTCTCCTGGTTGTCCACAGTCCTCAAATCCTGCAAATCAACGCTCCCGGTATAAATACAAATCCCAAAAAGCACAATATTTGCTATTTTTCAAATAGCACGAGAAAAGAGGAATTTTTCACCTCTAAATAGTGCTCAGAAAAATCCAGAAAAATTACGGTTGCGTTCCTCGCGAAGAGTAGATCAAAATCGACTCTTTAAACGCCTCGATCTGATGCTCCTACGCCAAGATAAAAATCGGAGAAGTTGACACTGTCCAGAAATTTCCACAGCAAAAAAGGGGGGTCAAAGAGACCTCGGGAAACGTACCAAAAGTACGAAATGGAGCAAAGTGATCAACACGGAAATCGAAGCCTTACCTCTTAGGAACGCGCTGGCACAAAAATCATCCAAAAATTCCTCCTGGTTAGCCCACAGGGAATTTTCGACGGAACTGCGACGGGAAATGGGCCGAAAAAGAAAACCGTCGCAGTGCGCCGCGTCGCAGATAACTCACTAACTGTAACTCCAAAAATTCTGAGATTTGGAGGAGAGAGAGAAGAGAGAGAGAGGAAGAAATTTCGTAGAGGGCACTTTCTCTGGTTCTCTCTCTAAGGGCTCGAAAACCGAGGTGCAAAGAGAGGGGGTGGGGGGCCCTATTTATAATGGGCTGAGGCTCCACACAGGATCGGATCCGAACAGGAAACACCGAAACGGGCCAACCAAAACGCGCCACGTGTCCACAAAACAGGGAACAGCCTGTGCAAGGGCCACTCAGAAGACGCCACGTGTCCACATGGAGCACGGGCCCGGTCCCCGCGCCGGGTCTTCCGGATCCTGTCAGCCAATCCGGGTGTGCCACGTGTCACAGTCCCCGTGGACTTCTAGAAGCCGACCAGCCAATGGGAAGCCGCCACGTGGCACGGGGGGGTATTCGGTGCTCCCGGTGCACGCCAGGCCCATGGACCGCGCACCCGATCCCCCCGCCCGCGCCTGCGCCGCCGCCCTCTGCCGCTGTGCCGCCGCCCGCCGCCGTGCGCCGCCGCCCGCCGCCGCTCGCCGGTCGCCGCCGGCGGCCGGAACAGTAACTCCGGCCGGCGGTTACTGTTCCGGTGAACAGTACCAAGTGCCGAAAAAATAAAGCGAATATACCATTTCGATCGTTTTCGCGCGCTGAGTCCAAATCCGCTGTCCATTTTGCCAAATTCTCATCCGAAATTTTGCCGAAAGCTCCCGAAAAATTCCATTTGCTCCGATTTTCGCGCAGAGTCTATATTAAATGTCCAATTTCGATTCTACAAGCTCTGCTTCACCGAAAAAGCTCCCTACAGTCACTGTTTAATGTTGCACAGTTTCTGCGGGAGTCCGGATCATCACATCCTCCCCCACTAAAAAGAGTTTCGTCCTCGAAACGAGACTAAACAGTAATCCTCAGTCCGATGTCTCGAATAAGTAGGGGTGAGCATCCCTCATCTCTGACTCGAGCTCCCATGTAGCCTCGCGCTCATCATGATTGCCCCATTGGATCTTCACATAGGGAATGGCCCGACTGCGTAATTCTCTCACCTCTCGATCCAGAACTCGCAGTGGGCGCTCTTCATACCTCAAATCCTCGCTGATCTCAAGTGGTGTGAAGTCGATGACGTGCGATGGGTCGAAGATATACTTTCTTAAAGTAGAAACATGAAATACATCATGGACACCAGCAAGCTTTGGAGGAAGTGCGAGTCGGTAGGCAATTGGCCCGATACGCCCCAATACCTCAAAGGGTCCAATATATCGGGGGCTAAGTTTCCCACGAATGCCGAACCTCCTGATTCCTTTGGACGGCGAGACTTTCAGGAATACATGATCTCCAACCTGAAATTCTAAGTCTCGTCGCCGAACATCGGCATAGCTCCTCTGTCGGCTTTGGGCGGTCTGAAGATGCTTTCGAATCACCCGGACCTTCTCTTCTGCCTCTATCAAGACATCTGGTCCCAAGGTCCGCCTCTCGCCTACGTCACTCCAATAAAGTGGTGATCGACACTTGCGTCCATACAATGCTTCAAACGGAGCCATCTGAATGCTCGCTTGAAAGCTATTGTTGTACGCGAATTCAGCCAAAGATAAATGCCGAATCCACCCTCCGCCGAAATCCAGGACGCAAGCCCTCAACATGTCCTCCAGGATTTGTATCGTCCGCTCCGATTGCCCATCAGTCTGCGGATGAAAAGCTGTACTGAACCTGAGTTCAGTCCCCAAGGCTGTTTGCAAACTCTTCCAGAAATGCGAAACAAACCTCGGGTCTCTATCTGATACTATGGAGGCTGGTACTCCATGTAATCTAACTATCTCATCTAGATATAGCTGGGCTAGTCGCTCAAGTGGCCACGTAGTCTGCATGGGCAGAAAGTGTGCCGACTTGGTAAGTCTATCTACAACTACCCAGATAGCGTCTGCTCCTCCCTGTGCCCTTGGCAATCCGACCACGAAATCCATCGTAATGTGGTCCCATTTCCACTCGGGAATTGGGAGACTTTGTAACTTGCCAGCTGGCACTCGATGCTCAGCTTTCACCTGCTGACAAGTTAAACACTGAGCCACAAATCTCCCAATATCCCTCTTCATGCCTTTCCACCAGAAGTGTGCCTTGAGGTCTTTATACATCTTAGTCCCACCAGGATGTAGGGTATAAGGTGTATAATGGGCCTCTCGCAATATCTGTTCTCTAATCTCCACATCTATTGGCACACATGCTCGGTTTCTGTACCTTAGTACTCCCGAGGCATCTACCGTAAAGTCCCCAGACTGATCACTCGGAATCTGATCTCTAATCCTGGTCAAGTGGGGGTCCTCACTCTGTTTCTCCCTGATCCTGTCCAGCAGAGTGGGCTGCAAGACTAAAGATGTCAGTCTAGCAGTGACCCTGTCACGCCCCGGGGTCGAAACTGTGACCCGGCTCGCCAACAGATCCGCCACCTATGCCAAACCCGCATAGGTGAAGCGTCCTACCTGCAAGAAAAGTACTACAGCTAAACAGATATCAGAGCTAAAAATAAAAATCTGCTGTATAACTAAATCAATCACTGTACAACTGGAAATAACACAACAATGTCCGTCTCCCAAAAATGATAATCATGCAGAATCCTCATATACAACTCAGAACTCAACCGGGAGGTATCTCCAATAAATACATCAGTGTACAGGCTCTCAATACATAACAATCCTCACTACAACGGTCTCTCAAAGGAGGAAAATAAAATAACTGATCTACTGAAGCTCTCCTCTGAAGGGGTACCGCTACACTCCAACGACGGGTAGGGAACTAGCTCGCGACTCCCTCGCCTCGGTCAGAAGGATCAGCAACAGGAACAACAGGAACTGGAGTAGAAGTTCCTGTGGGAAAAGACACCACGACGGGTGTGAGAACTACGTCCCAAGTAGTTCTCAGTGGGTGCCGCCAACAAGCCCGACGGTCTGCCCACTAAGTCCACTAGAGGCATAAAGTAACAAAAGCAGTGCTGTAAGGAAAGCTGGGAAAAGTAAACTCTACAGCTACTATGCCTCTATCTAGATGCTCAAAGAGTGGGACAGAAAGAACATGATGCCACAACTAACTCTCATCTCTGATCACTCAATCTGAACTGACTGCCTCCTCGGGTCCAGTCAAGCCTGCGCCAACCTACTGCCGTTACGTCCCTGAGGAGCGGACTTACGTAGGATCTACTGCCGTTACGTCCCGGAGGAGCGGACTTACGTAGGATCTACTGCCGTTACGTCCCGGAGGAGCGGACTTACGTAGGGCGTCCATGACTGCCAACACCAGCACAGCCAGAGGGACAAATGCAACGACAAGTCGCGATAGAGAAGCTCAATCTCACGCCGGTATAACAACCCGGTCTCGCCTACTCCGGAGTGGCACTCGAGGGGAGCGACCCGCTCGAGTAAAAAGTAACCCATCTCAAGTATCTCTGTAAAGTATCTCTGTCAAGCTCAAATGTGGCTCATGCAGGCTATGATCCACGATCAAACAGATCGGTAACTCCAAGCTCAAAGCACAACTCAGTCGGAAAAAGAACCTCGACTCGAACAGGAATAGCCCAACACACTCTCACAGCTATGTCGGAGAACCTTCAACGACTCAATCTGATAAATGCACGACCATGGCTGAGTCGGGAAACCTCCACGACTCGATCTGCCAGAACCCCAAGATCCTCAAGGCTAAGTGGGAGAACCACCTCCACCACTAAAAGAAAGAAACAACCTCTAGATCACACTCTGCCAACTCATGGCACCAAGTCGCATCCACTGCGAGAAACTGTCTCAACAGGCCAAACAGGCCAAACGTCGCATCTACTGCGAACAACTGCCTCAACAGGCCGACATCGCATCCACTGCGAACAGCTGACTCAACAGGCCAAACAGGCCGAACATCTCAACCACTGACCCAATGAAGGGTCCGGGAACACCGAAAGACTAGAACCTACAACCCAAATCAAACAAGAACAGGCTCTAGGCATAGCCTCTCGTTGTTCTCGTCCCAAGAAAAGGCAGACCTTAGAACCCAGACCACTCGAATCATCTCGGTGGTTAATTTATAGGAAAAACTGTGACATTTCTTACTGAAGCCATCTGATCTGTAAGAAATCCATATTTAATGATTTTTAGTTCTGCTTAGGAAAACAGTTGAAACCAAGTTTTATATCTAAGCCTCGAAGGGCTAATGCCTTCGTCCAATCAAACAGGAACAGACTCAGGCGACCCTACGATGCTTGGAAGGAAATATTTGGTTGACAAAAATCATATGTGTGTCCAAAAAGGTTCTGGGTTTAAGGTTCTGCTAACACTGATCTACCGCTGCCACTAGCACAGCGGCGACAGATAAAACAAGAAAAATAAAACATCTCGGGACCGCCGTCTACCCAAACGGCTCCCGCTACAGATGAACAACCAACTACATCTACCAGACGCCACTCTGCTCCCAAGCACGAGTGTAACATGCATCCCACACTAAAAGATAACTCCTGACCACTCGGCCCACTACCCGGGCGAGGAAGAACACTATGTCCAGGAAAGATAGAAGTGTGGATGTCTAAAGCAGAAATAACCCTAGCCCAAGTGAGGGTTTTCTACCAGTCTGGTTACACATGCAATCATATGACAGGGGTGCTAGGTCAAATTCCAAGATAACAATAATCAACAGCTTGTAGGGAAGGACAATAAATACATGATGATCTATCAACATCAGGAACATCAATTCCTATAATCTAGCATGCTATATAAAACACATCTATAACATGCAAGTCCCTACACAGATAGAATTAATGCACAGTCCATAGGTCGTGAAGACAAGGCCACCCACCTGAAAATGCTAACTGTCCGGAGTTCCACAGCTGAAAACACCAGAAGCAACAACCTCCACTAATCCTCAACCCAACGGGTTCACAAACATCCGCAAATACTCCTGGGTACAACAAAAGGTCCAAGGTTACACTTTATTCCACAAAATAACCAAGTACAAAAATCTGCAGAAGACAGTCCTGAAGATCTGAAATTCCCACCTGCAGAAAGTGCCCTGAAAATTCCGATAAAAATATCACCGCGAGCGTCTCGTCGAGACCTTCGAAACGGGTACCTGCACGCCCAAATCCGAGCCCCGTAGGCCAAGTTACAAATTCCACAGTACAGGTGCGCAAACACTCACAACCACACAACTGTAAACTCAAACACAGATAAAAGGGGAATAGTATACCTTCGGGCAAGCCTCAGAAAAATCCCGGAAAAATACAATGATAATCCTTGCGACGAGTAGATCCAAAAAGTGTATAGGCTCGTCTCAATCCGACACTCGGTTGCGGAGATAAAATTCCGGCAAGCCTCCGCTGTCCAGAAATCCACCAGCAAAACAATGGCTTAGAAATGCCTCGTAAACCGTGCCAAGAACTCAGAATCAATCAAGGTGATCAACACGGAAATCGAAGGCGTACCTCTCGTGAACGCGGTGCCGCAAAAATCGTCTCAAAATTCCATCTGGGTAGCTCAGGGGGTCTCCCACACTGAAAGGCGACGGTAGAAGCCAAAATCCAAGAAACGTCGCAGTGCGCCGCGTCGCAGAAAGCGCGGATCTCGAGGCCTCCAAAAATTCTGTAAATCCATCACAAGGTGGAGCACAAGGTGAGGAACATTTCCTCTTAAAACCCCTGCCTGAGAAGAGCTCGGCAAAACCTTCAAAACGCAGGCCAAAGGGGGCTATTTATAGCCCCAACTCAACAAATCCTGAAATACCCATTTTGTCCCAACTTCCGGGCGCCCGAAACTTCCGGGCTGCTACAGTGACCCAAAATGTACCCCAAACCAGCTGCGCCCGAATCGCCCCTGGAGTGACACGTGTCCCCGAACAGGCAACAGCGAGCGCGGCCAACCGCGTCGCGCCACGTGTCCTCCCGCTCTGCCGCCGAACGCGGAGTCAACTCCTCGGGATTCGCGCCCACGTGCGCCCGGCCGCGCCCACGTCGCGCCCACGTGCGCGGCCGCGCCGCCCACGGCCCCGTGTCGGGCCCGCATCCCGAGGCACCAGCTGCCAGCTGCGTGGACCGCGCGCTCGTGCACCAGCCAATGCCATCACGCCACGTGTCCCGCTCCGGTCCACCGTGCACCCGCGCCATCCCGTGGACCGCGCCCACTGCGCCCGCCAACCGGGAGGCGCCACGTGGCCAGCGCCCGGGTGCACGCCTCCGCGGTGGACCGCGCACCTCCGCCGCCGCCAGCCGCCGCGCTCCGCCGCCCGCCGCCGCCGCCGGCGCCCCTCCGGCGGCCGGAACAGTACCAAAATCCTCGAAATCCGTGCCGGGTCATCCGAGCTCCGAAAAATACAAGTAAATAGTCCATTTTGACCGTTTTCGCGCGCTGAATCCAAATCCGAAGTCCGATTTGCCAAATTCCCCTTCTAAAATTTGCCGAAAATTTCCGGAGAAGTGTTCTTTACTCAAATTTCGCGCTGAGTCCAATTTTAATAACCATTTCGCGCGAAACCACGTCAAAACATCCGACGGGGTCCTCCGATCACTCACGAGATCCATTATACACCCGAAGTCCATCACTTGAGTCCAAATTGGTGCAGGAACACCGCCGACATGCCACATAGGCCTCCAGAAGCTGCTAAACGCACTGTAGAAGCCCTGCGGAGATCTGGGTCACCACAGACCCCAGGGGACACAACCTCTATCTCGAGTCGTCTCATCTCCTCTAATAGCGGCGCTTGGTCTGTGATCAATATAGACAAACTTTGCACCGCTCTCCTACTCAAGGCGTCAGCGACCACATTAGCCTTGCCTGGGTGGTAGAGAATATCTACATCATAATCCTTTAATAGCTCTAACCACCTACGTTGCCTCAAATTCAGCTCCTTTTGCGTGAACAGGTACTTTAGGCTCTTGTGGTCGGTGTAGATTTCACAATGTTCCCCATACAGATAATGGCGCCAGAGCTTTAGCGCAAACACTACAGCTGCAAGCTCCAAGTCATGGGTAGGGTAATTTTTCTCATATTCTTTGAGTTGTCTAGATGCATATGCAATTACCCTCCCTTCCTGCATCAACACACAACCGAGTCCACTGTGTGATGCGTCGCTGTAGATCACATATCCCTTTCCCATCACAGGAAGGGAAAGGATAGGAGCGGTCATCAGTCTATTCTTCAGCTCCTTAAAGCTCCTTTGACAGTCTTCACTCCAGATAAACTTCACTCCCTTACGCGTCAAGCGAGTGAGGGGTGTGGAGAGCTTCGCAAAGCCTTCCACAAACCGACGGTAATACCCAGCTAAACCCATAAAGCTACGTACCTCAGAAACCGTCGTCGGTCGGGGCCAATCACGGACTGCCTCAATCTTCGCTGGGTCCACCGCCACACCTGCAGCGGAAATTACATGGCCCAAGAAGACTACCTCCCGAAGCCAAAATTCGCACTTT
The DNA here is from genome assembly GCA_029204045.2 of Tillandsia leiboldiana. Lineage (NCBI taxonomy): Eukaryota > Viridiplantae > Streptophyta > Magnoliopsida > Poales > Bromeliaceae > Tillandsia > Tillandsia leiboldiana. The sequence goes on along the minus strand of CM055080.1, from coordinate 9,907,206 downwards.
ACCAGCTTGGCAAACAACTTCTTCTCTCGTAGAAGTTGCAGCACAATCCTCAAGTGCTCCTCATGCTCCGCATCACTTCGGGAGTAGACCAAGATATCATCAATGAACACTACCACGAACCGGTCTAAGTAAGGTCGGAAGATCCGGTTCATTAAATCCATGAATGCGGCAGGGGCATTAGTTAGCCCAAAAGGCATAACTGTGAATTCATAATGCCCGTACCGTGATCTGAATGCCGTCTTCGGAATATCCTCGGCCTTCACCTTTAACTGGTGGTAACCGGACTGCAAATCTATCTTAGAGAAGACACAAGACCCTTGCAGCTGATCAAAAAGATCATCGATGCGCGGCAAAGGGTGTTACGGAATTTGAGTTGGCGTAGTTTCGTGAAAGTTTCAAGTCCTGAAGATTGAAGGTGAAGAATGCTGGATCATTTAACTCAATCTCAAGAAAGAAGAATTCAAAAGGATCAGGTATGTTTAACTAAAGAATTTGTGTGATCCGAATACTTCTTGTAGTGTAGAAACACTTGGAAGAGTCTTTCATTGCATAAAAATCAAAAACTGGACTTGGGACATGTTCAGGATCCGGATCAGGTTGTTCGATCCGGATCCCGAAGGTGGTTCGTTCATACATCGTCGCAATCCGGATCGTAGTCTCTTGATCCGGATCCCGAACGTTGAGTTTACCATCTACCTTGGACGATCCGGATCTTGCTTCGCAATCCGGATCCCGAACGTTGATGTTTGGTGAACTGTATGAACGATCCGGATCGTAGTCACATGATCCGGATCCCGAACCTTCGTTTTTCTGGAATTGGCTGATTCGTTATGACGATCCGGATCCCAGTTATCACGATCCGGATCGCCGTCCGTAAAAATCCAGAAATGGTAGGTTTTTGATTCTTATCTCCTTCCTAGGGTTTCTAACCTATAAATACACCCTATGTCTTTCTTTCTAGGGGAATCCACATAGCCGTCATTTTCTTGTATCATCTTATACGGCTATAGATCCACATATAGAGAAGAAAGGAAATCATTAGAGAATACTCTATGTTTCTTCATCTATATTGATTAGTTTGATTCTAGGTTTTCATACTCACATCTTGAGTTGAATCAAACTAATGAATACTTAGATGGTATTTCCGATCTATCTTTGATCTAAGTATTCGGCGGATCATCACCACCCAAAAACAACGATTTTACCCCAAAAATCGGCGCGTGGATTCGCGTGTCCTTGTGGATTCAAGGTTCAATCGCTCTCGTGGATTCGGAGCGAGGCACGTTCGTGGATTCGAACGGTGCTATTGGGTGAAGACCGTGGATTCGGTCGGACGTCGTGGATTCGACGTTGGACGCCGTGGATTCGGCGTTGGGCGCAGATCGTGGATTCGAGAAGCGTCGGAGCGAGCGGAGAAGATCCTCTAGGAGCGTATGGAAAAGGTTGAGTCGTAAGTGTGTACGGTAAATCACCTTGTACGTGTTTTAATTCTAGTGGATTTCTGCCGTGTTATCGGTCCCGTGGTTTTTTACTCCGGTGATGGAGTTTTCCACGTAAAAATCTTGCGTGTTATTTTATTTTCCGCATTGGGTTTTATCGCAACGATTTTTTGAGTGTTTATACGTTTACACCTATTCACCCCCCTCTAGGTGTTTCTTCCCCTATTTAGATCCGTATTATATACGTGACCCAACAAGTGGTATCAGAGCGGGAATAGGGTTGTGAACAATGGTTGAAGGTGGAAACATCAATCGACCCCCTTTCTTTGATGGAACAAATTATGCGTACTGGAAAGTACGGATGAAAGCCTTTTTATCTTCCATCGACGAAAGGGTGTGGTATTCAATTGAATCAGGATGGACTCATCCAACTGAACTTATCTCTGATGTTCACACCTTAAAACCTAGGTCGAAATGGACCAAGGAAGAGTTTGAGTTATCTTCTTACAATGGCAAGGGAATTAATGCTATTTTTAATGCCTTATCTCAAACTGAATTCTCTCGCGTCTCGGCATGTGAGACTGCGAAAGAAATCTGGGATGTTCTCCAGGTTACACATGAGGGAACTAACCTCGTGAAGATTCAGAAACTGCAGATGCTTACGAGCAAGTTTGACTCTATCTTGATGGCAGAAAATGAATCTTTCACGGACTACTATACACGATTGCAAGACATCGTAAACTCATGTGCCAATCTGGGAGAGAAGATTCCAGAATTTAAGATTGTAAGAAAAATCTTAAGAACTCTTCCTGAACGATTTCGCCCAAAGGTTACTGCCATTGAAACTATTAAACACCCGGACGAAATACGTGTAGAAGAATTAGTTGGTTCATTACAAACTTATGAAATGACTTTTAATACTAACAATTCTTCTGGAAAAGCATCCACTTCTAAGTCTTCAGGTTATGCGTTGAAAACAACTAAGGAAGAAGACGCGGATACATCCTCCTCGGACGATGACGAGAACCTTTCTATGGAGGAATTTGAGAAGCAGCTCGCTCTCTTGACAAGGAATTTTCGCCGCAGCTTTCGAAGGGGTAATTCAAGCAAATCTCCATCCTTCGGAAAGTGGAACAAAGGCAAGGGTACTCCAAGTCACAAGTCAAGAAAGCAGGAGAACTTCTCAAAGGATAAGAAAAGTTCAGAAGGACAACTGCAATGCTTCAAATGTCGAGGCTACGGCCACATTGCAACGGAGTGTCCTAACAAGTATCCGGCAAAGAAGAAGGCGATGCAAGTCGTCACTTGGGATGACAACTCAACGTCAAATGAGTCGTCTTCAAGTGATGAAGAAAAGAGCTCCATGGCATTCCACGCGTCCACATCTTCACCATTCATGTGCTTTATGGCAAATACATCTGAGTCGTTGTCCAACTCCACTGTTGAAAAGAACGCAACGGACAATGAATCGGATGATTCGGAAGGTGAAGATTTTGCTCTAGCCTACCACAGACTTTTGAAGGATTTAAAGAAACCGGCTAAGCAAAACAAGGGGTTGAGAGGGAGATTGCAGGATCTCGAAGAAGAAGTAAAAAGGGTAACTTCTCTCTCGACCGATCTTGAAGTGGAAAGGGATAGTTTGATAAAAGCAAATGTTTCCCTTCAAGAGTCCAATAAGCAGCTCGAGAAGAACTATATAGATATGGTGAACAAAGCAAACTACTTCTTGAAGCTCTATGGCGAGGGCCGACAGGAAAGACGGGAAATGACAGAGACCATTCTCCAACTCAAGGATGACTTACAGTAATTCTCTTTAGGAAGGAGTAAGTTGGATAAACTCCTTGGGCTTGGTCAAACAAATCGGTTCGGCCTCGGGTACACTCAAACTGGAAACAGTCCAAGTTCGAGTGGGACAGTTTTTGTGTCTCAGTCGGTATCTCCTCCTCCGACACCGGAATTCAAGACAAACACCGACAACAAACCTACCTCATCCTCTTCGGAATCGTCAAGCTCAAAGGTATGTTTTCGTTGTAATTCTGCAGGGCACATCAAAAGAAATTGCGAGATTTGTGCTCATAGAACAAATCAACCACATCTTGCAATTGCTACCAATAAGCTCACTTCCCGGAATTCAAGGAAGGATTTTTCAAAAGAAAAGAACATTGGTAGCACCTCAAACAAGACGATGACAAAAGAAAAAGATCAATCATACAAGACGTCGTCTTCAAGGAGAATCTCTCAACCTTTACCAACATACTCCAAAACTCAAAAGGTTTGGGTATGCAAAGGTGAAACCCCTCCTTGTCTTTAATCGTTCTACGATTAAATCTTGTATAGTTTATGTAGACTATTTTGTTTTCTTCTTTTTCTTTTGGCCAACTCGTCAACCATCCTTGCAAGGTAAATTGTATTTTTTTCTTATTGGTTGATGATTTCTCTCGGTTTTCATGGGTAGCATTTTTGAGAGAGAAAGCTGATACGTTTGACTCTTTTCATGAGATTTGCCATCGTATTATGATTGAAAAGAATGAAAAGATCATTCGTGTTAGAAGTGATAGGGGTGGAAAATTCATAAATTCAAAATTCATTGACTCTTGTACTTCAAATGGAATTAAACATGAATTCTCGGCACCCTATACACCTCAGCAAAATGGTGTTGTTGAGCGCAAAAACCGGGTTGTTCAAGAGATGGCGCGTGTGATGCTTCATAGCCGGAAATTACCGCTACATTTTTGGGCTGAAGCTGTGAACACCGCTGTCTATGTCATTAACAGAGTGTATTTGCGCCCAGGAACCTTGAATACACCATATGAGCTGTGGTTTAGTAGAAAACCGGATATCAAGTACTTTCGTATCTTCGGGAGTCGATGTTACATCTTACGTGACCGGGAAAATCTTGGAAAGTTCGACTCTCGAAGTGATGAAGGGATCTTTTTGGGTTATTCTACGAATAGCAGAGCATATCGAGTATTTAACATCGAATCTAAGACGATCGTAGAATCTATAAATGTTAAAGTAGATGAAGCTTCTCACTTTGAATCTGAAAAATCTACCCTCGATATCTCTCTAGATGATGATTCTCCTGCTAGTGCATCTTCTTATAATAATACTTCCAATATTAATGATGCATCTAATGGTTCTTCTAGTTTATCTGATGTGCAGGAATCATCTCGTGTACCTCCGAGTACTCCGTTTCAACAAACGCTACGAATCTCCAAGGATCATCCGGAATCGAACATCATTGGAGATCCACAAGAAGGAGTTAGAACTCGAAGGCAGTTGGTTTGCGGATTTGCTTGCTACGTATCCTTAATCGAACCAAAGACAATAGATGAAGCTCTTCAGGATGACTACTGGATTAAAGCAATGCAGGAAGAGCTCCATCAATTTGAGCGAAACAAAGTCTGGGAATTAACTAAGCCTCCAAAGCAACATAATGTGATAGGTACCAAATGGATCTTCAAGAACAAGAAAGATGAAGATGGTACTATCATCAGGAACAAGGCACGACTAGTTGCTCAAGGCTACTCTCAAGTAGAAGGTATAGACTTTGACGAAACTTTCGCCCCTGTAGCTAGACTCGAGTCCATTCGTATATTGTTTGCTATTGCTTGTCATTTTAAAATCAAATTATTTCAAATGGACGTCAAGAGCGCATTTCTAAATGGGTTTTTAAATGAGGAAGTTTATGTAGCTCAACCGAAAGGTTTTGTAGATCATAAACAACCTAACCATGTTTTTCGTCTGAAAAAGGCTCTTTACGGTCTGAAACAAGCACCGCGAGCATGGTACGAAAGGTTAACAAAGCACCTTTTGGAGAAGGGCTATACTCGAGGGGGAGCTGACAGGACTCTCTTTGTGAAGCATTATCAAAATAATTTCATTGTAGCACAAATCTATGTCGATGACATTGTATTTGGTGCAACAAAAGATAATGATGCTTCTAAATTCGCGGAGACCATGGAAAGCGAATTTGAGATGTCCATGATGGGCGAATTGTCTTATTTTCTTGGATTGCAAATTAAACAAAATGATGAAGGTATTCACTTGAGTCAATCCAAGTATGCAATGGAGTTGGTCAAAAAGTTTGATCTAGAAAATTGTAAAGATTTTCCAACTCCAATGGGAACTAGCCACAAGGGACTTGGAAGTGAATCACATAGTGAGAATGTAGACGAGAAACTGTATAGAAGTATGATTGGAAGTCTACTTTACCTCACGGCTAGTCGCCCGGATATATCCTTTAGTGTTGGGATTTGCGCGAGATATCAATCAGCACCAAAGGAGGTTCACCTGAAAGCGGTGAAACGGATCATCCGGTACATCAAAGGATCAATTAATTTCAGAATTTGGTATCCTATGGGAACAAGTCTGGACATTGTTGGATACTCAGATGCCGATTGGGCAGGATCAGTGGATGATCGGAAAAGCACGAGTGGTGCATGCTTCTATCTTGGCCATTGCCTTGTTGCTTGGCACAGTAAAAAACAGAATTGCATAGCACTCTCGACTGCCGAAGCGGAATACATTTCAGCTGGAAGTTGCTCAACTCAACTCATTTGGATGAAAAGCGTACTGAGCGACTTTCGCATTTCAGCATCTTCGGTAACAATACTTTGTGACAACACAAGTGCTATTAACATTTCTAAAAACCCTGTGTTGCACTCTAGAACAAAACATATTGAACTTAGATATCATTTTCTTAGAGAGCTAGTTGAATCAAATACTCTTCAACTTTCATATATTTCAACTGAAGATCAATTAGCTGACTTTTTAACAAAACCTTTGGATCAAAAACGTTTTATTCATTTGCGAAAAGCAATTGGTATGCTTTCTTTGAAATAAACTTCTTTTTGAAACCTTTGCTTAGGATAGGTTTTGTATTTGTTTTTGTTTTGTTCATTATCTATGTTTATACATAGGACATTAATTGAGCATTGATTATAATTGACTTTAATTGCATCTTTTCGTACATTTAGAAATTTATTATGCTTTTGCCATCATAATATTTCACTGTTGCAATGATCACTTATGTTAATTAAATCATCTTCTAAAGTGATCAAAGTCAATTTCTCTCTCAATGATCTCTTGGTATAGTCATTATCTTATTTGACTGTTTAGTCGAGTATGAAATCGAGATCAATTTTTGGTTGAATACTTTATATCTTAAATAATTGATAGCCAATTGAGGGGGAGTCAAAGCTAATGTAAAATGCTCAAAAGATGTGGAAAGAGTTACATCCCAATGAGGAGTGTGAAAACTACCACCACATGGAGGAAAGAGTTACCACCTCGGTCGTCCGAGTATTGTGTGCAGCTACCACATGTATACCAAGCATGGTTGTTCAAATTTTTGATTTAGTAAAATGCATGTTGAAATACTTGACTCTGTCAAATTTCAAGGTTGGTATAAGGTGGGATTTTAAAGAAAGATGCTCAAAGAGCCACTCTCTTCAACAGATTGTCTAGATACATTATCTACTATATTTGGGATTTCAAACATCTATTGATCTTTGTATTTCATTTTCTTTACTGAATTGATGATTTGATAAAGGCATTACTCATAAGATCAAGTTAGATGTGATTGAAGGTGTTCAACTTTAAGGGATTTAATTTTTGTAAATTTTCGTTTCATTTTTGGATATTACTGATAGATTTGGCATAATCTAATTCTTGTTGTGTGAAACGATGCTTTTTGTTTAAAGTTGATACACATTTGTGCTTACAATCTTTTTCTGGTTTTTCTTGAATTTCTCTGAAATTTTTCTAAAGAAAAAGTTGGGGCCGATCCGGATCGGGCTAGGTGATCCGGATCCCGAACGCAGGTTTTCTCCTGCGGGCTGACGATCCGGATTGGACCTGCCGATCCGGATCCCGAACGCAGTTTTCTCACTGCGGGTAGCCGATCCGGATCGCAAGCTCGGGAGGATCCGGATCGCGGCTAGGTTTTTATAAAGAACAAAAGGGTTTTGATTTCTTTTACTCCAATCTTTTGTTCAAAAGTTTCCAGAGCGCTTCTCTCTAGATTTCATCCTCCTTGGAAGCTTTCAAACTCAAAGTTCTTCAATTCCAAGTAAGTTTTATTGATCAAAATCTCGGTTTTTCACCGTTTTTTCTCTTTTCCTCCTCAAACGCACGAAATTCTTGGATCAACTTTGTTTGTGGATGGTTTTTGATCAAATTTCTTTTGAAATGAGAACTCTGGGTAGATTAGTTTTGATTATATGCTAGGTATTCTCCTGATTAACGGATTTTTAGGCTTCGATTTCTAAAATTTCGGTTTTAGGGCATATAATAAGGATTTTCGGAAATTATGCAATTGATCTATTTTTAACAGTCCTTTTGCAAAACTAATTTGATTCTTAGTCTCTCTACATGATAATGATTCTTTGGATACAATTTTTCAATTTTTGAAAATTAACAATTTTTCATGTGTTCTTGAGTTGGTCTTCACAGGATACATTTTTCACTAGCACTCAAAATGGTGATCACTTGGATTATTTTCCTACTTGCTGCCATGGTACATGTCAAGGATACTGCCAAGCCTAAGAAGGCTAAGAAAGCGAAGAAGTCTAAGGTTGATTCCGACACTGAATCAGAAACAGAGTCAATCGACTGGGATAACATCGAAATTGAGCAAGCTGTTCCCATTGTCTCCAAAGGGAAAGCAACTGCTGAAGCTTCAAAACCTACTGCTGCTGAAAAAGGGAAAGCACCAATGGAACCAAGTCCAGTTGGAACAAAAAGAAAAACTGGTGCAAGAAAAAGAGGCAGTGCTCAGGGAATTACCATTGAGGAACCAGTTGCTAGGCAGCCTCCTCCACAAGACTTCATCAGCTCCGACAGAATCAAGGATTTTGAGAAAAGGGAATGCATTGGCGAGAGACATGTCAATGTCAAACCAATGAAGGAACGATCTGCAGCTTTTGGGACTTTGTTTGACCAAGCTGGTCTTGCTCAAATTTGCAACTTCCCTGAGACTACTGGGTACTGTCCACATTCAGTTCGAATTTTTTATCAGAACGCTGCAAATCTGATTGATCACGAGGATGGACGTCGAGAATTTTACACTTTGGTTAAAAATATCAGAATCAAAGTCACACCCCAGCTAATTGGAGTTGTGCTAGGTATGACAGCCAGAGCTGATGGACTCCATTACCTAAAAACTCAAAGCTTCAACGACAACTCCTGGAGAGTTGTAGTTAATGGAATTTGTCTTCCAAATACTCGGTCGACCGGAAATTCTGTCTTCTCTAAAGAGCTTCGACCAGAGTATAGGTACATAAACTTCATTGTCTGCTACAACATTCTTCCCAACATGAATACGAAGGTTCTTCGATGGGACAGAATGTTATACCTTTATCTTCTTGGAAACCCGGCCGCATTGATGGGAGCAAACTTGAATATTCCTTATCTCATTTGGTCAAGGATGGCGCGATATGTGGAACACTCTCACCCCTCAGAGAGACTACCCTATCCAATGATTATCATGCGCATCCTTAGAAAGTTTAAAGTCGATACAAGCGCGAGCTCATACATGTACAGTTTGGGCACCATTAATGAGACGACAATTGTGAAGTCTCTCTCGACGAAGCCAGATGAACCCATAATACCTCCTCACCGGCAACGAGCACAACAACAACGAGCGACAACCTCTGCACCAGCAGAAACCCCTCCCATTCCACCAGCACAGCAGGCACCTCCATCTACTTCTGATGATGATGCGTCAGTGAGTTCAATCTATAAGGAACAACAGCGACTCTCAAACGAGCAAGAGCGCATGGCTACTGATGTCGCTGAAATGAAAGAGGCTATCAAAGAAGTTCAGAAGGAACAAGCTTCTATAAACAAACGGATCAAGAAAATGTTTCAGAAGCTTGGGTGTATCAGCTCCGACGACTCTGCATAAAGTTTTTCTCTAATCTTTCTTTTGCAGGTTTTTAAGTTTTTGTTCTTATTTAGTTCTCAGGAGTTTCTTTATTTTTGTTTTATCTAACTCTCCTTAAAGTCTTTGTGATTTTTGGCTAATTTTGTGACAAAAAGGGGGAGAGAGTTTAGAACAATGATTTGAACAATGAACAATGAATGATGGTATGAATGATGATCTTTCAAGGTAAGTAAGATCTTAACTTCAACTTTTGGTTTTTCCATTTGTTTGAATGCATGCCTCGACTAACTATTTGCTAACTATTTGGGCATGTATTATAACTAACAAGTTGATGTTGGACTAACAAGTTTGTGACACTTGGTTTTTGATTACTTAAAAGATATGTTGGTTCTTAACTCTGATCAATTACATATCTATATATATATAAGATGTTCACAAACATGTTCATGACATTTGGTTTTTGATTGCAAAGAGGATATGTTGGTGTTTTAACTATGATCTGTTTACATATCTGAATGTATAAATGTCATGGTAAGTATGAATGAGTATAAACTTCATCTCTGTTTGTGTTTTTTTTGAATGATATAAAATTCTTGAGGTATCTAACGATTTCTTTTGTCAAGAATGATTTCTTTTTGCAGAGAGTACAGATGTCTAAGTCTAGAGTCTGTTTTAGGAGTTTAACTCATGTATTGTATTTTGGATCTCCATTGTAAATTTTTGTTGTATGGTGATAGCAACAAAAATATCTTTTTGAATTTTCTTTAGTGGATCTATGTTTTGTCACGAAACCGCCAAAGGGGGAGATTGTTACGGAATTTGAGTTGGCGTAGTTTCGTGAAAGTTTCAAGTCCTGAAGATTGAAGGTGAAGAATGCTGGATCATTTAACTCAATCTCAAGAAAGAAGAATTCAAAAGGATCAGGTATGTTTAACTAAAGAATTTGTGTGATCCGAATACTTCTTGTAGTGTAGAAACACTTGGAAGAGTCTTTCATTGCATAAAAATCAAAAACTGGACTTGGGACATGTTCAGGATCCGGATCAGGTTGTTCGATCCGGATCCCGAAGGTGGTTCGTTCATACATCGTCGCAATCCGGATCGTAGTCTCTTGATCCGGATCCCGAACGTTGAGTTTACCATCTACCTTGGACGATCCGGATCTTGCTTCGCAATCCGGATCCCGAACGTTGATGTTTGGTGAACTGTATGAACGATCCGGATCGTAGTCACATGATCCGGATCCCGAACCTTCGTTTTTCTGGAATTGGCTGATTCGTTATGACGATCCGGATCCCAGTTATCACGATCCGGATCGCCGTCCGTAAAAATCCAGAAATGGTAGGTTTTTGATTCTTATCTCCTTCCTAGGGTTTCTAACCTATAAATACACCCTATGTCTTTCTTTCTAGGGGAATCCACATAGCCGTCATTTTCTTGTATCATCTTATACGGCTATAGATCCACATATAGAGAAGAAAGGAAATCATTAGAGAATACTCTATGTTTCTTCATCTATATTGATTAGTTTGATTCTAGGTTTTCATACTCACATCTTGAGTTGAATCAAACTAATGAATACTTAGATGGTATTTCCGATCTATCTTTGATCTAAGTATTCGGCGGATCATCACCACCCAAAAACAACGATTTTACCCCAAAAATCGGCGCGTGGATTCGCGTGTCCTTGTGGATTCAAGGTTCAATCGCTCTCGTGGATTCGGAGCGAGGCACGTTCGTGGATTCGAACGGTGCTATTGGGTGAAGACCGTGGATTCGGTCGGACGTCGTGGATTCGACGTTGGACGCCGTGGATTCGGCGTTGGGCGCAGATCGTGGATTCGAGAAGCGTCGGAGCGAGCGGAGAAGATCCTCTAGGAGCGTATGGAAAAGGTTGAGTCGTAAGTGTGTACGGTAAATCACCTTGTACGTGTTTTAATTCTAGTGGATTTCTGCCGTGTTATCGGTCCCGTGGTTTTTTACTCCGGTGATGGAGTTTTCCACGTAAAAATCTTGCGTGTTATTTTATTTTCCGCATTGGGTTTTATCGCAACGATTTTTTGAGTGTTTATACGTTTACACCTATTCACCCCCCTCTAGGTGTTTCTTCCCCTATTTAGATCCGTATTATATACGTGACCCAACAAAGGGTACTTGTTTTTGATGGTCACTTTATTTAATTCCCTATAGTCCACACATAATCGAAGTGACCCATCCTTCTTTTTCACGAATAGCACCGGCGCTCCCCAAGGCGACACACTCGGCCTAATAAAGCCCTTGTCCATCAAATCCTGGAGTTGCGCCTTAAGCTCTCGCAGCTCAGCCGGTGCCATCCGGTACGGAGCCTTTGAGATTGGCGCAGTTCCCGGAACTACGTCAATCACAAACTCAATCTCCCTATCTAGCGGCATGCTTGTCAGCTCAGATGGAAAAACATCCGGGAACTCGCGGGCAATAGGGATATCCCCGAGTCCCGGCGCCGCCGTAGGCCCTTCAACAACACTAGCCAAAAAGGCTACACATCCTCGATGGATCATCTGCCTCGCTCGGGAAGTCGAAACCATAGAGGCAAAGAAAGCACTCTGACATCCCCGGTATACCAACATTTCCTGGTCTGGCTCTCTAAAAGTGACGGTCCTTGCGGCACAATCAATGGTCGCAAAATACCGAGCCAGCCAGTCCATCCCGAGGACCACATCGAAGTCCTTCAATTGTCTCAGGACCAACAGGTCTGCTGGCATAATCCAGGACTCGATTTGCATCGGGCAGGACCAACAACACTCCTCCACGTGCAAAGTGTGATCGGGAATCTGAACCTCTCGTGCACGTGGTAGAAGTCCTACCTTTAACCCATGTAATGATGCAAATGATCTACTGATAAAAGAATGCGATGCTCCAGTATCAAATAATGTACGAGTCCTAATGCCAGAAAGTAGGGTGATACCTGCCACCATGTGATCTGCGGCTGAAGAGTCCTCTACCTGCGCCGCATACACCCGCCCACTTTGAGCTGGAGGGCGGTACTCCGTGGGATGGGAAGAAGATGACCTGCTTGCTGGAGCATATGGCCGCTGAGCCGTCGACCGCTGTTGAGATGAAGATGGAGCAGATGCTGAAGAAGGAGCCGTCGATGGCGCAAAAGGGCAAGTAGCTCGGACGTGGCCAGACTGTCCACATCTATAGCAGCGACCCCACCGCTGGTCGCAGGTGTTGGAAAAGTGCTGACCTCCACAGAAAATACAATTGCTGGGGGCCCGTGGTTGTCGTGACTGCTGTTGTTGCTGAGGCTGTCGCCGCGACCCACGCTGCGACGGCTGGGATCTCTGCTGCTGCTGCTGCCGCTGCTGGGGCCTCTGGGGTCCACCAGGCCCTCGCCGCTCCGACCGTCCTTGGCCGGAAAACTGAGGCGGTGGCGGTCGGGGCGGCCTCCAGGAACTGGCATGTCTCCCATCGTCCTGCGCTGGTCGCTTTCTGTCTGCGCCTTGAGCGACCAGGCCCCCACGTCTGGCGACGACGTGGTCTCCTCTCTCAACCTACTGGGCATGCTCTGCTGCCTCCTCCAAGGTTTGTAGTCTATGGGCATGCACCAGAGTATAGATCTCTGGGCGCAGGCCCGACTCAAAGAGCTCCACCTGGTGCGGTCCGTCCCTGGCGACGTAAGGTACGCAGTTGAGTAACCGCGTGAACTCCTGAAAGTAGTCCAATGCTGTCCGTTCGCCTTGCTGAAGATTCTTCAAATCATCTTCCAGCTTTTTTTTCATACTTGTGGAAAAGTACGTATCCAGAATCATCCTCTTGAACTCTGACCAGGGTAGCTGTCGAGTGATCTGGAACTCCAGAGGCTCCACCCGACGCCACCATGCATCAGCGTCCCCGTCTAAGCAGTGTACAGCCATATGTACCCTGTACTTCTGGTCAATGAAGAAGTCCCGAAATAACTTCTCCATTGACGAAAGCCAAGTCCCGATCTCCCACGGCTGGGTATTCCGTCCTGAAAACCTGGGCGGTCCCCGTTTACAGAATTGAGTAAGTTTGTCAGCAATCTCCTGCTCTTCCGCAGGAGTCAATGGCAGGATTGCTCCCTGAGCAACAGGGGATGCCGTGGTCACCGGTCCAACTGGGGAAGCCACAGCAGGGGAGGGTGGTACGGGAGAACTCTCAGGGGGTGCAACAACAGGCTGCGCCCTCTGTTCTAACATCTGCGTCAGCCGACCCATGGCCTCCTCCTGACGCTGCACGGCCTCTGCCATCTGGGCCATCTGAGCCTGAAGCTCCTGCACCTCACTCTGCTGGCCCTGCTCGGACTCCTCCGGCTCGGGCTCAGGGGAATCAGGCTGAGAATGCGTCAACATCCTACGTCGCGGAGGCATCCTACCACAAGAAACCACACTCAGTATCATATCCCCACACGACCCAATCTAGCGAAAGTCAAAGGCATCCCCCTATTTCTGTGACTTTATGTTGTCTGCAGCCAACATAACCGTGCACCAGAAATTTGGGTATGTCGGTCCCTCTTCTCTCACTGGAAGATTCAAACAATAATTAACGACTTCCGCAAAATGTCTCGTCTCTCGCGCCCTATTATCCTAGGGTCTGCCAAAAGCCTAGGGTTTCCTAAGTCCCAACTGACCTATCCCTAAGCTCTGATACTAACTTAATCTGTCACGCCCCGGAACCCGGGCTCGCCAACAGATCCGCCGTGCACGCGGGATTTCCCGAGTACACGAAGCGCTGGTAACCTGCTCCGATATAATATGAACAATAAAAGAGCATAATACAGAGCTGAAGTAGAAGAACCACATAGTATCTCATACTGGAACTAAAAATAAACTGTAATATGTACAATAATCTCCCAGCTCACCAAAATAATACAACCAGCCGGCGAAAGCCAGACTCAAAATAAAAGGAGAATACCACAGTCTGAGTGAAGGGTACAACGTCTATCTACAGCTCTCAGTCTCCCAGGAGATCTATCTATTCAGCGATCCCCTTACCTCGATCAGCTGCCGATGGCCTAGCAGCTCCCGCAGACGACTCTGCAAAATAAAGGAGAAGAAAGAGAGAAACAGTAATGGGGGTGAGAACTACCAGATAAACCAGTAGCCTCCCCTAGTGGGCAAAACCTCAACTCTGACGCACCCACTAGGACTACTAGAGGCCCGAAAGGAAAAAGTGGTAAAGCTGTAAGCAGAACTGCTGAATAAAGGGGAAACCACCACTAGCATGCCTCTAAATGCAGTGCCAAAAGGAATGACTGTATGTATGCATCAGTATCTAACATGCCTGCCTGAATAAACCCAATCTTATGCCACCAGTAAAACTGGTACTGCCTGCTGCGCCTTGCCTGCCCAATCGGGTATGCTGGCCAATGCATAACACCGATAGGGAATGAGAGTCTCAAGGACTCAAGCCTGCCTGTAACACACTCCGGAGTGGCACTCGAGGGGAGCGACCCACACGAGTAAAAGTACCTCAGTAATAAGTATCATAAGTGTCGTAAACAGCAGGACTGGATCATGACTATGATCAAAGTGGGAAAAGCCATCCACTAAGAAACCCTGATATGATGCCATAGTACTCAATAAGTGGGAAAAACCATCCACTAAAGAAAAGCCCGATCCCCTGCTGATGCCAAAAATAAACCAGACTCAACCCCATTCTGATGCAAGGATAAACATCCGGCCGACCGCCTACAGTCCGCGGTCACCGCAACACCCCACAAGTTTATAATCTAACATAACCTTGGCTATACTATCCCAAACCCCTGCTCATACTCGAGCGACAAGCAACTGAAAGAAAAAGAGAGCAATAAAACATGTCAAGTCTTAACATGATAGTGTAGCAATAAATAGTGGCCCTACCTGATGTCCGGGCATGCATGCAACTGTCTTTATTTTAAAAGTTGTAAAATAGTGTCAAAGATTTAAAAAGATTGATTTACTGAATAAAAGTCATTTGCATGCGAGATTATAGCCTTTGTCTCAATCACAGTGTCCCAATATAAGTCATCATATCATCTGTGGGGTTATATTAAATTTTAGGAGAGTTTGTCCCAGCGGTTCTCATCAATTGTCCTGTTAGTAGTCCTGTTAGTAGTCCGGTTAGTTGTCCCAATAGTTCTCATCAATTGTCATATTAGTTTGTCCCAATTGTTCTCATCAATTGTCATATTAGTTTGTCCCAATTGTTCTCATCAATTAAATTTTAAGGGAGTTCCAGTAATCCCAGTGATGTCACGCCCCGGAACCCGGGCTTGCCAACAGATCCGCCGTGCACACGGGATTTCCCGAGTACACGAAGCGCTGGTAACCTGCTCCGATATAATATGAACAATAAAAGAGCATAATGCAGAGCTGAAGTCGAAGAACCACATAGTATCTCATACTGGAACTAAAAATAAACTGTAATATGTACAATAATCTCCCAGCTCACCAAAATAATACAACCAGCCGACGAAAGCCAGACTCAAAATAAAAGGAGAATGTCACAGTCTGAGTGAAGGGTACAACGTCTATCTACAGCTCTCAGTCTCCCAGGAGATCTATCTACTCAGCGATCCCCTTACCTTTATCAGCCGCTGATAGCCTAGCAGCTCCCGCAGACGACTCTGCAAAATAAAGAAGAAGAAAGAGAAAAACAGTAATGGGGGTGAGAACTACCAGATAAACCAGTAGCCTCCCCTAGTGGGCAAAACCTCAACTCTGACGCACCCACTAGGACTACTAGAGGCCCGAAAGGAAAAAGTGGTAAAGCTGTAAGCAGAACTGCTGAATAAAGGGAAACCACCACTAGCATGCCTCTAAATGCAGTGCCAAAGGGAATGACTGTATGTATGCATCAGTATCTAACATGCCTGCCTGAATAAACCCAATCTTATGCCACCAGTAAAACTGGTACTGCCTGCTGCGCCTTGCCTGCCCAAATCGGGTATGCTGGCCAATGCATAACACCGATAGGGAATGAGAGTCTCAAGGACTCAAGCCTGCCTGTAACACACTCCGGAGTGGCACTCGAGGGGAGCGACCCACACGAGTAAAAGTACCTCAGTAATAAGTATCATAAGTGTCGTAAACAGCAGGACTGGATCATGACTATGATCAAAGTGGAAAAAGCCATCCACTAAGAAACCCTGATATGATGCCATAGTACTCAATAAGTGGGAAAACCATCCACTAAAGAAAAGCCCGATCCCCTGCTGATGCCAAAAATAAACCAGACTCAACCCCATTCTGATGCAAGGATAAACATCTGGCCGACCGCCTACAGTCCGCGGTCACCGCAACACCCCACAAGTTTATAATCTAACATAACCTTGGCTATACTATTCCAAACCCCTGCTCATATTCGAGCGACAAGCAACTGAAAGCAAAAGAGAGCAATAAAACATGTCAAGTCTTAATATGATAGTGTAGCAATAAATAGTGGCCCTACCTGATGTCCGGGCATGCATGCAACTGTCTTTATTTTAAAAGTTGTAAAACAGTGTCAAAGATTTAAAAAGTCATTTGCATACGAGATTATAGCCTTTGTCTCAATCACAGTGTCCCAATATAAGTCATCATATCATCTGTGGAATTATATTAAATTTTAGGAGAGTTTGTCCCAGCGGTTCTCATCAATTGTCCTGTTAGTAGTCCTGTTAGTAGTCCTGTTAGTAGTCCTGTTAGTAGTCCTGTTAGTAGTCCTGTTAGTAGTCCTGTTAGTAGTCCCAATAGTTCTCATCAATTTAGTTTGTCCCAATTGTTCTCCTCAATTGTCATATTAGTTTGTCCCAATTGTTCTCATCAATTGTCATATTAAATTTTAGGGGAGTTCCAGTAATCCCAGTGAGCTTGTCAAAAATGAGGTAAGCAACAACCGCCCACCTCGAACAGCTCAAATTACACCTCAGGTAGTCTCCTGGTTGTCCACAGTCTCCTAGAACTGCTGTCTGCCGAAAACGGTGCCCTACAGCAACACACATTGCACAGGGTGTAACTATAGTATTCATAAAAATACAGCTTTTGCTGTTTTTCAAATAGCACGAAAAGAGATGAGTTTTTCACCTCTGTATAGTGCTCAGAAAAATCCAGAAAAATTACGGTTGCGTTCCTCGCGAAGAGTAGATCAAAATCGACTCTTTAAACGCCTCGATCTGATGCTCCTACGCCAAGATAAAAATCGGAGAAGTTGACACTGTCCAGAAATTTCCACAGCAAAAAGGGGGGTCAAAGAGACCTCGGGAAACGTGCCAAAAGTACGAAATGGAGCAAAGTGATCAACACGGAAATCGAAGCCTTACCTCTTAGGAACGCGCTGTCGCAAAAATCGTCCAAAAATTCCTCCAGGTTAGCCCACAGGGAATTTTCGACGGAACTGCGATGGGAAATGGGCCGAAAAAGAAAACCGTCGCAGTGCGCCGCGTCGCAGATAACTCACTAACTGTAACTCCAAAAATTCTAAAATTCTGAGGAGAGAGAGAGGAGAGAGAGAGGAAGAATTTTCGTAGAGGGCACTTTCTCTGGTTCTCTCTCTAAAGGCTCGAAAACCGAGGTGGGAAATGAGGAGGGGTGGGGGCTGCTATTTATAATGGGCTGAGGCTCCACACCAGATCCCGGGCAGAACAGCAAACACCGTAATGGACCATCCAGGACGCGCCACGTGTTGACAAAACAGGAAACAGCCTTGTGCAATGCCACTCAGAAGACGCCACGTGTCCACGTGGAGCACGGGCCCGGTCCCCGCGCCGGGTCTTCCGGAAAATGTTGGCCAATCCGGGTGCGCCACGTGTCACAGTCCCCGTGGGCTTCTAGAAGCCGGCCAGCCAATCGGGAGCCGCCACGTGGCACGGGGGGTATTCGGTGCTCCCGGTGCACGCCAGGCCCATGGACCGCGCACCCGAGCCCCCGCCCGCGCCTGCGCCGCCGCCCTCTGCCGCTGTGCCGCCGCTGCGCCGCCGCCCGCCGCCGTGCGCCGCCGCCCGTCGCCGCTCGCCGGTCGCCGCCGGCGGCCGGAACAGTAATTCCGGCCGGCGGTTACTGTTCCGGTGAACAGTACCAAGTGTGTGAAAAAATAAAGCGAATATACCGTTTTGATCGTTTTCGCGCGCTGAGTCCAAATACGACGTCCATTTCGCCAAATTCTCATCCGAAATTTTGCCGAAAGCTCCCGGAAAATTCCATTTGCTCCGATTTTCGCACTGAGTCTATATTAAATGTCCAATTTCGATTCTACAAGCTCTGCTTCACCGAATAAGCTCCCTACAGTCACTGTTTAATGTTGTACAGTTCCTGCGGGAGTCCGGATCATCACAAGTGAGCTTGTCAAAAATGAGGTAAGCAACAACCGCCCACCTCGAGCAGCTCAAACTACACCTCAGATAGTCTCCTGGTTGTCCACAGTCCTCAAATCCTGCAAATCAACGCTCCCGGTATAAATACAAATCCCAAAAAGCACAATATTTGCTGTTTTTCAAATAGCACGAGAAAAGAGGAATTTTTCACCTCTAAATAGTGCTCAGAAAAATCCAGAAAAATTACGGTTGCGTTCCTCGCGAAGAGTAGATCAAAATCGACTCTTTAAACGCCTCGATCTGATGCTCCTACGCCAAGATAAAAATCGGAGAAGTTGACACTGTCCAGAAATTTCCACAGCAAAAAAGGGGGGTCAAAGAGACCTCGGGAAACGTGCCAAAAGTACGAAATGGAGCAAAGTGATCAACACGGAAATCGAAGCCTTACCTCTTAGGAACGCGCTGGCGCAAAAATCATCCAAAAATTCCTCCTGGTTAGCCCACAGGGAATTTTCGACGGAACTGCGACGGGAAATGGGCCGAAAAAGAAAACCGTCGCAGTGTGCCGCGTCGCAGATAACTCACTAACTGTAACTCCAAAAATTCTGAGATTTGGAGGAGAGAGAGAAGAGAGAGAGAGGAAGAAATTTCGTAGAGGGCACTTTCTCTGGTTCTCTCTCTAAGGGCTCGAAAACCGAGGTGCAAAGAGAGGGGGTGGGGGGCCCTATTTATAATGGGCTGAGGCTCCACACAGGATCGGATCCGAACAGGAAACACCGAAACGGGCCAACCAAAACGCGCCACGTGTCCACAAAACAGGGAACAGCCTGTGCAAGGGCCACTCAGAAGACGCCACGTGTCCACTTGGAGCACGGGCCCGGTCCCCGCGCCGGGTCTTCCGGATCCTGTCAGCCAATCCGGGTGTGCCACGTGTCACAGTCCCCGTGGACTTCTAGAAGCCGGCCAGCCAATGGGAAGCCGCCACGTGGCACGGGGGGTATTCGGTGCTCCCGGTGCACGCCAGGCCCATGGACCGCGCACCCGATCCCCCCGCCCGCGCCTGCGCCGCCGCCCTCTGCCGCTGTGCCGCCGCCCGCCGCCGTGCGCCGCCGCCCGCCGCCGCTCGCCGGTCGCCGCCGGCGGCCGGAACAGTAACTCCGGCCGGCGGTTACTGTTCCGGTGAACAGTACCAAGTGCCGAAAAAATAAAGCGAATATACCATTTCGATCGTTTTCGCGCGCTGAGTCCAAATCCGCTGTCCATTTTGCCAAATTCTCATCCGAAATTTTGCCGAAAGCTCCCGAAAAATTCCATTTGCTCCGATTTTCGCGCAGAGTCTATATTAAATGTCCAATTTCGATTCTACAAGCTCTGCTTCACCGAAAAAGCTCCCTACAGTCACTGTTTAATGTTGCACAGTTTCTGCGGGAGTCCGGATCATCACAATAAAGCTTTTTGTACTCATAACTTTTTCGCCCTTGGATGAAACAATGTGCGATTAGGATAATAGTAGTCCCCCTAGGGTTTACTAGGTTGTTGATGAAATAGTATAAATCCTAAAAATTACTATAATCCTAACCGCACATTCCTTCATCGAAGGAATAAAAACTTATAAGTACGAAAGAATTTTACTCATAAGAGTATAGTAACCGGGCTCTCTCTTTCTCTCTCTCTCTCTCTCTTTTTCTCTCTCTCTCTCTCTCTCTCTCTATATATATATATATATAGAGAGAGAGAGAGAGTGGTTTTAGAAGGACGGAGACCTTCGTACTTTCAAGTCGTTTTTTATATTGGGACTTTCGAATTGACAATCGGCTCCGTTAGATTTGATTTAGAATATTTGAAATATCTAAAAAATAAATTTTATAATTTTTCGATATCTATTAATCGAAATAGCTTAAAATAAAAATCTAACAAAATATAATGATACAACACTAAAATTTTATATAAAAGATATTGATCTAGTTTTATATAGTATAAAAAATCTTCGATTAAAATTTCAAGTGATTTAGATATTTCTATATTATTAAACTTTCAAACTATTCACCACGACCATTAAAATTGTTGATTTTAAATTTCTTCAATCACTAAACAAATAATATCGAAAAATCACAAAATATATTATTTATGTCCCTTAAATACTCTAAATCAAATCTAACGGAAGTCCCCATATCGAAAACGATTTGAACGTACGGAGGCCTTCGTGCTTCTAAAAGCACACAAGTATATATATGAGAGAGAGAGAGAGTTCGACTACTATACTTCTGATAGTACCAAATACTTCATGCTATCAAGTTTTCAGCCGTTAAATCTACCCTTTGATCATTTCTATCCTTCACATCATATTATTCCACCAATTACCTACTAAATTTTAGGAACCCACTATTATCCTAACTGCACATCCGTTCATCTAACGATTAAAAATCTAATATCACCAATGACATGAAACAATTACTAGCATAGTAGTCTAGTTCTATATATATATATATATATATATATATATATATATATATATATATATATATATATATATATATATATATATATATATATATAGAGAGAGAGAGAGAGAGAGAGAGAGAGTTCGGCGACTATACTTAATTATAAAAATATCAAGTAATTGGTGTTTGTAAGTTTTCTATCGTTAGATTTATCTCTTTGATTAATTTTACTACTTAGATCATACTATTTTATCAATCACCTACTAAACTTAAGGGGTCCACTGTCGGTACCAATAATTTAGTACAGTATATATATATATATATATATATATATATATATATATATATATATATATATATATATATATATATATATATATATATATATATATATATATATATATATATATATTGTAAACTTTAATTATTAAATTAAAATTTTAATTTTTTAATTTAATTTTAACATACTCTCAGCTAATAATAATAAAATTGACACTCTAATTTATTATTCGCCAGTGGTTCGACTCGTTAATATATAAGTCAAATCGAGATGCAAATTTCAACTCGATATGCCAGGGAGAGGCTGTTTGCGTGCGACATTTTTACGGTTAATGCTACTTGTACATTCCAAGTAAGGTGTACATCTTACACTTCACTCATTTAAGAATGAAGTGAATTCTATCGTTCACTTCGAAGTGACCGATAAATTAATTTTCATTCTTGGATGTGATGGGATGTGTGATATACATTCTATTTGGGATGTATATATAGCATTGCTTCAATTTTACTAAACAAGTCAATAAGGGGTTGTTTGGAAATGGGTTAGAATAGAGAATAGAAGGATATCCTCCTTGTTCTTCCAAACGCACCTGGAATTAATTGGTATAGCTTGTTCCAGTATAACTAGAATAAGTTGGAATTACTGTTCTCACTCTTCCCAACCACCCTCTTACTTTTTTCCTAAATACCCTTTCACGTCTACCGAGACACCCTCTTTCACTTTATTATTACATACTAAAGTTGAGGGCAAAAAGATAATTTATCCCAACTAATACTCTTTATTCATCTTATTCCACATTATCACACCAAATATAAAATCTCTTATTCTTAGAACCATCCAAAACATTTTTTTACACTAGCTCCGTACTTTATACTTATCTCTGAATTAGTTAGTTCTGTCTTAACCCGTTACCAAACGGACCTAAGTAGCTTGCCCCCAGCTCGCTCTAGGGGTGTCAACGAGCCGAACACGAGCGAGCTGGGATCGGCTCGTGTTCGGCTCGTTTAATAAACGAAGCGAACACGAGCTGGCTCGTTTAAATATCGAGTTGAAAAATTCGGCTTGTGTTCGGCTCGTTTATTAACGAGCCGAACATGAGTTGGCTCGCGAACAACAAATTTAATTTTCATTCCTACTATTAGGTGGAAAGTTGAAAAAAAATTAAAAAATTAAAAATTTAATCTAATAATTAAAATTCATAAAAAATTGATAGTCTAAAATTCAAATAGTAAAATTTATATATATATATATATATATATATATATATATATATATATTCGAGCTGTTATCGAGCCGAACACGAGCGAGCTGATCCCAGCTCGTGTTCGGCTCGTTTATTAAACAAGCTGAAAAATTCGGCTCGTGTTCGGCTCGTTTACTAAACGAACGATTCGATCTCGAGCTCATTTCAAGCTGAACACGAGCTGACTCGCGAACAGCGAGCTGGATTGCCACCCCTAGCTCGCTCGTTCTACATTTTATTAGTTAACAGCCCTGGGCGCGGCCACTGTTGCACATTCCAGACTGTTCGTGGTCCTGGGCGTTTGGATTTTGATTCCGTTTGCGCGTCGCTGTCTGTCTCCGCTGTCGCCGCGCTTCCAAAAATTCGAGTGGTCGGGCCCACCGACATGACAATGTTAGCCTCCGCCATTTCGGTCAGGTGGGCAGGTTTTTGGTCGGGCATAGGCCATGAACTTTAATTCCTTGTTTTATGTAAAGAGAGAAGGAAAAACGTTTTTTGCGTGGACCCACGAGTCATTTTTAAATTCAAAATTAATTTTTAGCCGTTAGAAAAATTAATATTTTATTTCTTACAAAATTAAAAACGAATCACAAACAATTTTAATCTCCCTCTCAAAAACTGATCGATTCCTGCGTAATCGGTTTCACCATTTTAATTAAAATGATGATAGACTACGAAATATTTTACTGGTAAAAAAATTTAGAAAAATATATTATAATAAAGTATATTCATTAATATTAAATAATATATTTTTTTAATTTCATCGTTATTTTTTTATGTCAAGGACCGCAAGTTAGGAAGGTTTCTTCTTCAATAATCGAGTAGGAGGGTCTTTATCAATTTTTGAAAAATAATTTTAGATTTAAAATTAATTTTTAGTTTAGACTATTTATTGGCGGCTTAAAAAAAATATTATTATTTGTAAAATTAAAGTAATTTAAAGCTGCGTCTCAACAATTTATATACTTATCTGTGGCTACCCATAGATTTACCTACAAATTTATAATTATAGGTATTAATTTTTTTTACCCAAATTTTTTTGGATAAATTGGATACCCACATAATTTTTTAAATTAAAAATATATATTATTTTTGTTTATATATTTTAAAAATTCTAATCTTAACTTTTTTTTTTCGTGTCTTTTTTTTTTATTATAACTATCTCTCGTATAGCGCACTGTCTTTCCATATTCAAATTTTATAATTAAAAGTATCAACTAATAAAACTATAGCTGTGTATTGAGTTTTTATGGTTTATTTTTATAATATTTGATTTTATAATTATGAAATTTTTTAAAATTTTTTATCACAAAAATTTGGGATGATAAAATATTTTTACATTACATAATTTATGTTCTTAAAGATTTAATATTATTTATTATTTATTGTGATATTTCAAATAAATTATGTTATATTTTTAAAAATTATGTATTTTACATTTTACATTAAAAAAAGTATAGAAGCAAAAAAAAAAAAAAAAAAAAAAAAAAAAAAAAAAAAAACCTTGCAGGTAACCCGCATACCCGCCCGCCCGCCCGCGAATGGATATGGATAAAAATATTCGCTACTCAAAAATTTACAGATAAATTTTATCTATACCCATATAATTCGTAGATACAATAACCTGCCACGGGTTATCCAATCCGCACGTTTGCCGGGCCTAATTACTAGATAAAAATAAATTACTATAGACAAATTTAGGAAAGAAAAGAAAATAGCACAAGACATATTTCAATATCTTATTACTAATTTGTGCACTACAACAAAAGTATGTTATAACGATACTTTTAAATATTTCTAAAATCTGAAAAAAATACCGGTGGCAAAAATACCGACACTTATTATTAGTGTCGTTATATGCGCAGTCGTTAGGATGTATAGTGACACATTATTGTAATGTGTCCTAAAAATATATTCATATAATTTAATTTTAAATATAGATGAAATATAAATAAAATATTTGTATAAAAATATTATAAAAATATATTTATATAATTTAATTTTATTGCAGGTTTATCCCAGTATATCTACCGAAACTCATTCAATCTAGTCAACTCACTTTTTTTTACGCTCTAATTATGAGTATTATACTAAGTGATTTTGGGCTCTTCTTCACCGCATCCTTTAGGCTGCGTTTGATAACAGGAATAGAAAAATTTTGTTATACCCGGAATAGGTATAGATTCTGGTATTAGCAGGAATTGGTATAAATTTGCGTTTGGTTGGTTTTATGAGTTATACCGGGATTAAAGGAAATTGTGTTTGGTAAATTATATAGGAATAAAGAGAATAAGATGAATAGGAAAAAATTGTGTTTGGTTGAGTATAGAGGAATAAGAAGAATTGATAAGTGATAAATTTGTATATTGACTATTTTACCCTTTATGATATAGTGGGTGCTTGACATAGTTTTTCAAAATGATTTTGGATGCAAATGCCATTTTTGGCTCAACAGCATATTTGGCTAATATATAAATTAATTTTCTAATTTTCGAGATCTAAAATTTAAAATCTGATTCTGATTTTATATTTAAATTTTAAATTTACAAATTTTATTTTAAATTAAAATTTTAATTTTTAAATTCTAAATTTAATTTTTAAATTTATATTTAAATTTTTAAATTTTTAATTTCAAAATTTTAAATTTAGATATTAAATTTTAAATTTTAGATTTCAAATCTCAAATTTTAAATTTTAAATTTCAAAATTTTTAATTTCAAATTTAAAATTTAAGATAAAATTAAATTTTGAAATTTAAAATTTTAAAATTTAAAATTTTAAAATTTAAATTCTAAGTTTTTAGTTTTTAAATTATAAATTTTAAATTTTTAAAATTCAAATTTTAAATTTTTAAATTTTAATTTTCACTTTTAAATTTTGAATTTTGAATTTTATATTTTAATTTTTAAATTTTAAATATTCAAATTTTAAAATTTAAATTTCTTTTTTAATTGGAATTTGAAAATTTTAATTTATAATTAAAAATTTAAAATTTTAAATTTAAATTTTAAATTTTAAATTTTAAATTTTTAAATTTCAAATTTATATTTTAAATTAAATTATCAAAATTTAAATTTTTGTACGAATTTAAAAATTTAAATTTAACTTCAAATTTTAAATTATTTTAAAGTAAAATTATTAAAATAAAATTATTATTTGCGAACAATAAAAAAAAAATTTGTTGCACACATGACATTTTGGCGTTCATCAGGAGGAGATTGGAGAGGTAAAAAAGGTTTAATTTGTTGCAATTAAGTTACTGTACTTTAATTTATGTTTCAATTGGGCCGCGAGGGAGGGGCGCAGAGGGGCGCGGAGAGGGGCGCAGAGGGGCGCGGCGCAGAGAAGGAGATCGGAGAAGGAGAGATCGGAGAGGGGGCCGCGAGGAGATCGGAGATCGGAGAGATCCAAGTGCTGAAGAAAAAAATTTCGGAAGAGGGGGATGAAGATGGGTGAGGTTGGGGAGAAGAGTAAAGCAAGAAGAAGAGGTTGCCTCGAACCCCGCTCCAACTCTTGGGTTCCTCTAATTCCACCATTTTACGGGAATGGGAATTCCCGATTCCATACCAGCTATTCCAGGTTGCCTAGAACTTGGATTCCGCAAAAATCTGTCCCCGTTTGGGTATGGACACGGGGATAAGGGGGGTATTCCCCCCTTATCCCCCTTACCAAACGAGGCCTTAAGGTTATGTTTGGTTAGGATATAAGCGAAAATTAGTTATTTCGGGAATAGGTATAATTTTAGGTACAAACAAGAATTATAGTAATTTTGTATTTGGTTAGGTATAAGAGTTGTACAGGAATAAGAAAAATTATGTTTGGTAAGTTAAAGAGGAATAAGAATAATAGAGGAGATTAAAATTTATAAAATAAAATAAAAAATTTTAAAATTTTATAAATTTAAATATCTTATAATTTAAAAAATTTTAATTAAAAAAAAAAAAATAAGCAACAGATAGAACAGCTGTTCCACCTGTGGAGTGGAACAGCTGTTCTACCCTTAGACCGGAATAATCTGGTATGGGGGGAACAGTTGTTCCCCCCACACTTAAATGCTGTTTGGATATAAAGGGAGGGATAATTCCCTTATCCCCCTTATACCGGTTGCTAAACAGGGCCTTATAGTTTTCTTGAGTCACCATGAATCCACTAATCCGAGCCCAGGCCCCTTTGGTAACGGAATAAGATAGGACTAGCTATTTCAGGAATAAGTATAAAGTACAGAACTAATGTAAAAAAACGTTTGGAATGATTTCAGGGATAAGAGATTTTGTGTTTGGTATGAGAATGAGCAATAAGAGGAATAAAGAGTTTTAATTGGAGTAAATTATTTTTTTGCCCTTAAATTTTATTATATAATAATAAGATGAGAGATGGTGTCTTAGACGTGAAAGGATATTTAAGAAAAAAAAGTAAGAGAGAGTTGAAAAGAGTGAGAACAGTAATTCTCACTTATTCTAATTGTACTGGAACAAACTATACCGATTAATTTCTGGTATGTTTCAAAAAATAAAAAAAATATCCCTTCTATTTCCGGTTCTATACCGAATCCAAACAAGCCTCCTCTTCAGAAATCATCTGAGTGCTATGCACCTAACACCTAACCAGTGCCTCTCGGTCATCTAAAGCCCATGAGGAGTCTAATGCGGCGCCACTCATGCTCAACTTCTTTGAGTGCACTAAGCCATCGTGCATGTTGCATTATTATGACTTCTTTCCACGAATATTGTCAAACCGTCGGCTCTAATACAATTTTTTGCAAAGTTTTGGTCTAGCCCAGTCGCGCGCACAGAATAAAGAATGTGAGAGAATTCGACTATTATATTTTTTTACGAGCACCAAATAATTAGTGCCTGTAAGTTTTCTACCGTTATATCTACTGCTTTGACTAATTTCATTTTTTAGATCATTCAATTCCATCAACCACTCACTTAATCCAGGAGATCCACTATCATTCTAATCACACATCTTTTCATTAAAGAGTAAAACCTATAAGCACTACTTACTTGATATTTTTAAAAGTATAAAAACTTAATTTTATATATATATATATATATATATATATATATATATATATATTAGAATTGCGTTTGGTTCAAGCATAAGTTAGAACTGTTTATTCCAGTAATATGTATAAATTTAGGAATAAGTAGAAACAAAATCAATTTTGCATTTGGATGAAAATTAGATTATTTTTCATAATAAAAAAAATATCTTTGGATAGTTAGATTGGAACAGTTTAGAATAAGACTAATTATAATTTTGAAATAATAATATTTTATCTAATTAATTAATATAAAATATTAATTAAATAATAATTATTATTTGTATAAATTAAAGTTTAAATTTTAGCATTTAAATAATAGTGTTTAATTTTTTTTAATTTATTAAAAATTAAAGTTAAAAATTTAAAAATTTGTATAAATTTTAAATTTATTAAAAATTAAAATTAAAAATTTTAAAAGTTATAAAATTTGAAATTTCTCTAAATTTAAAAATTTATAAATTTTAAAAAATTAAATTTTAATTGTCTCGAAAAATATGTAAAAGATTATGCAAAAATTTTAATTTTAAAATTTGTATAAATAAAAAAATATTTACAAAAAAAAATTAAAAATTTAAAAATTTGTATATAAAAAATTTGTATAAATTTTAAAATTTTAAAAAAATTTAAATTTTTAGATTTATAAAAAAATAAATTTAATTTTTTTAAAAAATTTTAAAATTTATAAAATAAAATAAAAATTAAATTCAAAATTTTATAAATTTTAAACTTTTAATTTTAATTTAAAAAAATAAAAAAATAATGGGAATAAGGTTGTTATGGAGAAAATTGTTATCCTTCTCTTAACAGACTATTCCAAAATAACACGTTAAAGGAGGAACAATAATTTTTAATTTTTTTTTATTTTTTGTGTTTGAAAATAAAAAGAGAATAATCTCCTTATCCTCCTTTATCCCCAACCAAAAGGGCCTTAACAAATTTGATTGTATAGTAAATTCTAACAAATTTTATTGTATAGTAAATTATTTCTAAAGTGTTTTCTATACTATTGATTTTTTAAAATAACACAATATTAGAGTTTGTCCTAAACTCAATTTCAAAATTGTTCTGAAGTCTCTCGAGGCCTGGTTGTCTCGACTCTGATAGCTAAATTCAAATTTATTCTTACAATGAATAAAACGGCAGTATGTTGACTTTTCTCAAAAAAAAAATTGTTTTGAAGCATTTTCTATCTGTCATAACTTTACAACAGATGCATGTATTCTACACACACACACAAAAAAAGAAATAAAAATAATAAAACTTTACAAAAGAAGGAGAGAGAGAGAGAGAGGGATTAATTAAAACCTCAGAAATGCTATCAAATATTAGCCAATCAAGAGGAAAGCAAATGACTTACCAGGACATGCATGATAGATGCACCATATTCATACAAGCATAGCTAATATTATAATTGTGAATCCTTATCACAAAGTAAAGAGATTAATTATATATAAGGGATCATGACTTTATGCAAGATGTATGTAGAAGCAAAAAAAGAGATCGAGAAAGAGATCAGATAGAGAATTGACATGATACAACTATATATATAGAAAATATAAAACCATGCACATCGACGATCGAAGTCGATCGAAGTCGATCGGTTCGATCGATTCATTTTGTTTCGCTTGTTTAGGTGAAGTTGGAGTAGCCCTCGTAGGTGAGCCCGACGCTCCAGCCGGCGTCGGCGACGTTGTACAGGATTAGGGTTTCTTGGGAGGTGCAGGTTGTGAGCTGGAAGGAGAGTGCTTGGCCGCCGAGGTTGGCGAAGGCCTGGAACGACGCGCCCCAGTTGTGGCTCATGCTGATCCACTCGGTGTTGTCGCCCTTCACTTCCATTCTGCAGATGTCGCCTGATCCGCCCACGTTGATCGCGTAGACCAGGAGCCAGTAGGCGTTACCCTGGAACTGGAATCGGACTCCGCCCGTCTTAGGACATGGAACTCTAAAAAAAACACAAACATATAAGTTATACATAAAAATATAAAAATATCGTTCTCTGTTAACTTAAGCTGGCACTTGTATGATTTTGTGACTTCCTTTGTTGATCTTTTTCATTGTTTCATTTTTTTTTTTTTTTTTTTTTTTTTTGAGTGGTGTTTTTGTTCAGATTCTAACTAGCCTTCAAACTTGCTTTCACGTGCATGCATGCATGTGTGGCGCACGAGAATGGAGAAACAAATATTAGGAGAGAGAGTGAGAGTATATAGAGCAATTTCTCATGGAGAAATAATTCAAACACCTTTGCGTGCATGATTTTGAGAGTTTTTCAACATTTAAATTCTTTGACAAATACATATTCAACCTCTCAAGCATGCTAGCCATAAAGTTTAGAAAGAAATTATATATATATATATATATATATATATATATATATATATATATATATATATATATATATATATATATATATATAATTGAGCTCTTATAATTTTAAAATTAAGTACTAAATTATTAGTACTATTAGATTTTCGGACCTGGGATAAAGAGATATGCGGTTAAAAAAATATATTCTAAATTATATTTAACAGTATACATTATTAATTTAAAAATGACGAAAATTTCTATACTCATAATAAGGTATATATAGTAGTACTGCTCTCTCTCTCTATATATATACATAATTTGAATTGGAAATTCGAAAATGAAGTAGATTTTATATCACCAAAAAAAGACCTAGCATGGCTTTTTGTCCATTGGAGTGACGTACCTCCGGTACATGACCGGTACGATACCGGCGTGCCAGTCGGCGATCTGCATGAACGCGGGCTTCGACATGTCGAAGTGCACCCTGGGGGGGTTGCACCACCCACCGTCGTCCGATGGCTCGGCCCAGTTGGGCGGGCAGAGGTTCGTGCCGGTCACGACAATCGACGGGCACCCCGGATAGCAAGCCGTCGCCCCCGTGCACCGTATCTCGTAGCAACCACCACACCCGTACCCTTCATTGAACAACACAGTGCTCAACGCCGCCGTCGCGGTCCCGTAGCCGGTGCTGTAGAGGTTGCCATATCCACATGCTCCTCCTGCAGTCGTATTTCAAAAGCATATATATAGATATATAACTAGTTATGCAAGCGAAAAGAAAACTACTCAAGAATAATATGATAATTTTATACTGAAACGATGTTATAGAAAAAAAAAAATTCAATAAAATACAGAAAAGAAGAAAAGAGAGAGAGAGAGACCCATGGTGTCGGACGCAGTCTCATCTCCGTAGAACGTGGCGTAGGCGAGAGCCCAGTCAGACGCCTGAAAATCTGCCTCGACTCGAGTCATTACGACTGCCACCAGCACTGCCAGCACCGCCAGAAACTGGCCGATCGATTGAGGTCGACGAAGGGAGAAAGCCATGAATGCTCTAATTTACTTCTGAGGTCCAAAAGCACGAATCGCGAAAGCTTAATCTCTCCCCTGTGATCACCCCCCTCACCCCTCTTTGTTATTATAAGCACTCGCCCCTTTGACCTATGACCTACGTGCATTTCCATAAGTCGGCGCCACGACCATGTTATTGAATAGTAAAATGACTAAAACGCCCTTGTAAATCACATATGTCACCCAACAAGGGCCTTTGGATTAGGGGTAATTCGGGAATTATGACATGCAAAAGCAAATGGTCGACTTTGCTGACGTGCTTGCATGTTTTTTTCGTATAAATATATTGGACGTGCACAAATGTCAGTTATTATATACTTCAGTTTTTTTTTTATATTGTATTATTATATTTATATTCATTTTTTTATATTAATTTGTATTTTTTAAAGTTTCTTTGAAATAGTGTTTTTTTAAAAAAAAAATTGTTGACTAAAATATTTCAATGTGGATAGGTTATTAAATATTATGTAACACTTTTGTATGAATTAATTGAATCGTGAAGGATCTTATTTTAGCTTTAATAACAATTAACAAATTGCTGCAGCTTTTTATTATTATTATTATTATTATTATTATTGGGAACTAAAATGGAATAATTAAGTAATTTAAAAGCTGGACAAATTAGGTTGAAAAATTTTAATAAAATTAATTGGTATATCCCATAGTTCAAAATCTCAACATATTATCTAATTTGCAACTCAAATAATATGTAATAAATTTAAATATTTTTTTTTTATTTTGCTAATACTATCAATAATGATAGTTTATTGAATAATTTATTTAATTTATATAATTCTATTGCATTACTTTTATTAGTGTGTGTTTGGTTCGCATTACGAAAGGTTACTAAAAATATGGCACTTTCGTGATTGGTTCGCACAGTTATATTATTTAAAATTAAAAAATATAAAGTTAATGTATTTCTTTCATTAATTAATTTTATATACTAGCAAAAATACAAATATTTTTTTTTAAAAAAAATAGGTAAGATATTAACGACTAAATAGTAAAAAATAAAATAGGCTGCTAATATATATTTTTTTAGGGATCAAAATTTAAAATTAAATGAAGAGTTGAGATAGAAAGAGAATGTTTTTTAGGTTAAAGCTGTAAAAAAAATAAAAAGTGAGGAAAAGCTCGGCTTAGAAAGCGTAAGAGAGTTGAGATTTGAGAGAGAGAGAGATATAGAGAGAGCATAGGTCATAGAGTGTATAATTAGGTAGTATTTGGAATAGCCTCTTTGTATCCGAACAAGAATAGGAGAAGGGGGGAACAACGGGGAACGGGTGAACAAGAATAGGAGAAGGGAACGGGTGAACAACTGTTCCCCCCTCTCATGGAACAAGATTGGGAACAACTAGACCGATAATTCCTACCCGTATCCGCGGATACCCACGGATTATCCGCAAATTTACGGATATGAGTATTAATTTTTTTTACTCAAAAAATTATGGGTAAAACGGATGGGCACCCATTTAGTTGTGGGCATTTTGGCCAACCCGCAGGTACTCACGGTACCCACATAAATTTTTTAATTAAAAATTAAAAATTAAAAATACATATTATTTTTTTTTTTACACGTTCTTAAAAATTCTAACCCTAACTTCTCCATGTGCTTTTTTTTTTTTTTTTTTCTTCATTGTGGCCATCATTCATACTGCGCTGCCTCCCTATATTCTTTTGTTTTATGAGAATTAGTTATTCAAAATTTTAAATATAGATGAATATGATGACTAGAATCTTATGGTGCCATTATTGGAAATTGATGAAACTTTGAAATTAAGATAATCAACTATTAAAATTGAGTTTTGGTGCACTGCCTCTCCATATTCTTTTGTTTTATGAGAATTAGTTATTCAAGATTTTAAATATAGATCAATATGATGACCAGAATCTTATGGTGCCATTAATGGAAATTGATGAAACTTTAAAATTAAGAGAATCAACTATTAAAATTGAGTTTTGGCGTTTATTTTTATGATCTTTGATTCTATAATTATAAAAACTTTATTAATTTGTATCAGACAAATTTAGGAGGATAAAATATTTTATATTATATAATTTATATGTTTAAAAATTTTATATTGTTTATTATTTGTTGTGATATTTCAAATAAATTAGGTTATACTTTTAAAAATTATGTATTTTATATTTTACATTGGAATAGTATAGAAGCAATAAAAATAAAAATAAAAAAATATTGCGGGTAACCCGCCCGCCCGTCCGTGGATGAGTATGGATAAAAATGTTGATTACTTAAAAATTTACGGGTAAATTTTATTCATACCCATTTGACCCGCGGGTACAATAATCCGCTCGTGGGTTATCCAACCCGCCCGTTTGTCGGGTCTAGGAACAACCCAATCTTGTTCCCACCCCTTTATTTTCATTTTTTTTTTTTTAAAAAAAAATAATTTTTTTTAAATTTTAAGATATTTAAATTTATAAAATTTAAAATTTATTTTTTTTTATTTTATAAATATTAAAATTTTTAACTTTACTTTTTAATAAATCTAAAAATTTAAATTTTTTAAATTTTTTAAAATTTATTAATTTTAAAATTTTAAATTTTATACATTTTTTTATAAGTTTTTTAAAATTTATACAAATTTAAAAATTAAAATTTTTGCTCCTAATTTTGTAATTTTGTTGAGACAATTAAAATTAAAATTTTTAACATTTATATTTTTTAACTTTAAAATTTTTTTAAATTTTATAGCTTTTAAAATTTTTAACTTTAATTTTTAATAAATTTAAAAATTTATAAAATTTTAAAATTTATTAATTTTAAAATTTTAAAATTTATACAAAATTTTAAATTTTTAACTTAAATTTTTAATAAATTTAAAAATTTTTAAAAAATTTAAATTTTTAAATTTATACTAATTTTTATATACAAAATTTTGAATTTTTAAAAATTTACAAAGTTTCAAAATTTTAAAATTTTTTAATAATTTTTTTTTATATACAAGTAAAATATAAATTTTAATAATTTTTTTAATAAATATCTTAAATAAAATATTTAAAATTATATATGTAAAATTTTTATTTGTTGTAAAAAATCATTATGGTTGAATGCAATTTAGTCATTTTCTACCACTACTATTTTCTATTCCTCTTATTCTCCATTATCACACAAACACACAAATTTTTTTATACCTGATACTAATCTAATACCCAACCAAACTAGGGGTGGCAATCCAGCTCGCTGTTTGCGAGCTAGCTCGTGTTCGGCTCGAAATGAGCTCGAGATCGAATCGCTCGTTTAGTAAACGAGCCGAACACGAGCCGAATTTTTCAGCTCGTTTAATAAACGAGCCAAACATGAGTTGGGTCAGCTCACTCGTATTCGGCTAGATAACAGCTCGAATATATATATTACTATTTAGATTTTAGGTCATTAATTTTTTATAAATTTTAATTATTAGATTAAAATTTTAATTTTTTAATTTTCTGTCAACTTTGCACCTAATAGTAGGAATGAAAATCAAACTTGTTGTTCGCGAGCCAGTAAACGAGCCGAATTTTTCAGCTCGATATTTAAACGAGCCAGCTCGTGTTCGGCTCGTTTATTAAACGAGCCAAACACGAGCCAACCCCAGCTCGCTCGTGTTCGGCTCGTTGACACCCCTAAACCAAACACATTTATACAATAATTTCAGCTCGTTTCCAAATTTATACTTATTTATAGAATAATTAGTTCTCTCTTAAAAATAAAAAGAAAGATAGAATTTAAATTAGCAGAAAAAAAGGAGATATAATTAGAGAGAGAAAACAGTATTCAAGTTTAGAGAGAGTAAGGTGAGTTTAGAGAAAAAAAATATATATGAGATTAGAAAGTAAAGAAAAATAATACCAGTTAGCTAAAGGGAGGCAAGAAAAAAAAAGAAAAGGGCCAAATTAAAAATTTTATAATTATTTTAATACATTAATATAAAGATACCCACCGTCTTTTTTTTGAGAAAAGGCAGCATGCTACCGCTTCATTCAAAGGAAAATGAACTTGGCTACAGGACAGAGGCCATCAGGCCTCAACCGAAGAAGACTCAGAAAGCACAGAAAGTGTAGGAAAAACAAAGGAAAAGAAAAACCGAACCAAACGGACGACGACGACGACGTGATCCCCGAACTTAATTACAAAACCTAGACCACTGCGATCGGTTCGTCTTGATTTCGGTAAGGACAGCACGAAGGCAGCGGCTCTTGTTCTTAAAAACCCTTCTATTCCTTTCGCGCCACACTGCCCACCAGGTGGTCCCGATGGTGGTCAGGGTCCTAGCGCCCCAGGCCCCCCTCCTTAGCGCGCCCGCCTCCCAGAGCAAAGCCACGGTCGCGCAGTTGCGGATTTCAGCTTTGTTGGGTAGCAAGGTCTCCAGTAGCGAGGAAGCGTAGGCACAGGATAGGAAGAGGTGGTCGACGGTTTCGACAGGGCCCAGGCAGATGGCGCAGCAGGTTGTGCCGGTCCAGTTCCTTTTGCGGAGGATATCTCTGGTCAATACCCTCCCTCGAAGTACGAGCCAGACAAAGATCTTGACCTTCAAAGGCAGCTTGATGCTCCAAAGCTTACTGAAGCGGTCGTCCAGCTCTCCACTGTCCTGTAGGAAGCAATACATGGACTTAACTGAGAAGCGGCCAGTGGTGGTCCAGCGCCATTGGTAAAGATCAATGCCGTTAGTTGGCTGGAGGTGCTGAACGGACGCTTTCAGGGCCTGGACATCGTCCCCACGGATTAAGGGGTCCCCCTCGAGGCCCTCCAGAATAGTGGCCCAGCTCCAGCCGAAGTGATCAAAGCAGTCGCTAACCCGTAGGCTTTTGCTGGTGATCGACTCGAAGATAGTAGGAAATTGGGTAGAAAGGGGCGAGTTTCCAGTCCATATATCAGACCAGAAGTTAGTCCGCGCTCCATTCCCTACCGAGAGTGTTGTGCTACACTTAAAGAGCTCCCGCGTGCGCAGAACACTTCTCCACCAGTGAGAGTGAGGCAGGAAGGATGAGCCCTCGCGTAGCGGTTTCCTGCGGTGGTAGTAGAGCCTCGCGACTAGTGGTTCCCAGGAGGGCGGATCCCGGGATAGGAACCGCCACCACCACTTGACCAGAAAGGCGGTGTTGAAACTATCGAGGTTCAGGATTCCTAAACCCCCATCCCTTTTGCTTCTGCAGGCCGTCTTCCAGTTCACCAGGCAGCTACCTCCCGACACGGACGTGCTTCCTCCCCAAAAGAAAGCACGGCAAAGCTTGTCGATTCTTCTGATAACCCAGCCTGGGGCTCTGAAGACCGAGAAGAAGTAGAGCGGGAGATGTGATAGTACCGAGTTGACCAGAGTCAACCTCCCCCCATAAGAGAGAAGCTTCGCTTGCCACCCGTTGATTCTTTGCTCGATCCTGGAGATTAGGCGCCTCCATTCTTCCTTCGGGGTGACGCCCCTGCCCAGTGGTAGCCCGAGGTACCGGATCGGGAGCGATCCCAGCTTACAGCTTAGGATCGCTGCTAGTCGCTCGCCTTTTTGGTTCCTGGTGCCGAAGTAGAGAAGCTCTGATTTAGCAGTGTTGATTTTAAGTCCGGATGCCCACTCGTAGACCTTCCACATAAAGCGGAGGTTTCGAACCTGTCTGGGCTTGGCTTGGCAGAAGAAGATTGTGTAGTCTGCGAATTGGATAAGGGTGGTTTTCGAGTCCCATGAGGGCCCAACTCCTTTAAGCAGGTTGTTCTGGACGGCTCTGCTCGTCATACGCGCCAGACCTTCGGCCACCAGGAGATAGAGGAAAGGTGAAAGCGGGTCGCCCTGACGGAGCCCCCTCTTCATCTTGAACCAATTGGTGGCGCTGCCATTCACAAGGATGGCCATCTTCCCGTTGGTGGTGCACTGGTCGATCCACCCGCACCATTTCTGGTTGGCACCAAGACAGAGGAGGATGTGTCTGAGGAAGCTCCAGCTGACGTTATCAAACGCCTTCTCAAAGTCCGCCTTTACCCCCACACAGTCGAGCTGCTTGGCAGATCCCCAACTAACAAGTTCGCTGGTCGTGGCGAAGGAGTCGAGAATGAATCTGCCTTTTAAGAAAGCACTCTGGGTCGGGGAGACGATCTTGTCCAATTCGGCGAGAAGTCTGTTGGTGAGCACCTTAGAGATGATCTTCTGGACGCAGTTAAGCAGACTGATTGGTCGATAGTCGCTGGCCTTGCACGCCCCTTCGAATTTCGGGATTAGACAGATGTGCGTGTAGTCGATGGGACCCGTATTCAGTGAACCCTCAAAAAGATCGGCGAAGATCTTGGAAAGATCATCCTTGATGACGTCCCAAAACTTCTGGTAGAAGACCATGCTGAAGCCGTCCGGCCCAGGCGCCTTGTCCCCTGACATTTGGAACGTCGCTCTTTTAATTTCCTCAATGGTGAAAGGGGCGGTGAGGTCAGCGGAGCTCAGCGCTGTCTTGTCGGGGAAGAGGTCACTCCAGTCCCCACAAGCGGGATGGGAAAGAAGGTCAGGCGCAAAGCGGTCCTTGAATTGATGGTAGAAATAGTGGCATTTGTCGCCTTCCCTTTCCAGCGTGATTCCCTCATCCTGGACGGTCCCGATCCGGTTGGCGCGATGTCGGCTGTTGGCCATAGCATGGAAGAATTTAGTGTTCCCGTCCCCTTCTTTTAGCCAATGTTGCTTGGACCTGGTTTTCCAGAGAATCTCTTCGTCCGCGATGATGGCCTCCAACTGGTGCCTCAACTCCGCCCTGCGCGCAGACTCGCTGGGGGACAGGCACTGTACTTCCTCCATGATATCCAGCCCCTGAAGCTCCTCCGCGATCGCTTGCTTGGTTTTACGGATGCTGTAGAAGCTGTTGATCCGCCACTCCCTGATGCGCTTGCGGCAGTGCCTGAGTTTTGCCGTGAAGGTGAGAATGCCTCCCTGTCTTCCTTGCTTGTTGTCGATTTTCTGCCACCAGATCGGTACCAGCGAGACAAAGTCATCCCTGGTAAGCCAGACCTTTTCAAATCTGAAGGGGCAGGGAGTGCGGTTCGCCTGAGTTTTCAGAAGGATGGGGGAGTGGTCAGAGATAATTCGCGGTAGCGCCGAGACAGACGAAAGGGGGAAAGCCGAGTCCCAGTCCGTGGAGATAAGGAAGCGATCCAGCTTGGCGAGGGAAGGCGGGCTCTGCAAGTTGGACCAAGTGTATCTTTGGTTGAGCATTGGGAGGTCAAGCAGCTCCAGCTCATTGATCGTGGAGGAGAATAAGGCCGTAAGGCGGCTGCTCCAGTTACGCCCCTGCCTCTCGTCCGAGGAGCGGGTAAGATTGAAGTCCCCGCAGACTGCCCAGGCCCCGGGGCAGGAGGGCTTAAGTGCTATCAGTTCCCGACAAAACTCTTCCTTGCCAACCCAGGTCGGGGGCCCATATACGTTGGTAAGAAAGAAGGAGGAGCCGCAGGTGGTACTCAGCAGGCGGAGGGTAAGAGAGTGGTCCCGCACTAAAACTTCGGAGCAAGTGAAGTGCTTAGAGCTCCAGCAGGTTGCCACGCCGCCGGAAGCCCCCACGGAAGGGATGAAGTGGCATTTGTCAAAATGGGGCCCAGCAAGGGAGAGAAGGAAAGCGCGCGAAAGTGAGCTCACTTTGGTTTCTTGAAAGCACAGAACGGATACTTTAAGAACACTAACAACTGATTTCACAACAGCATGCTTAGCAGGACTGTTAAGTCCTCTTACATTCCATGAGCAAAGTTGAAACATAAGGAAAACAAGACACCAGGACAAAGTGCGCGAGCCGCAGGCAGATCAAAGCGCTGGCCCGATGAAACCCAGGAGCAAGGCGGCATCCCCGTCACTGAGCTTGATGCCGAGCTTTGCGGTCTTTAGGATGAGCATCTGGAAGTCCGGCGAATCGACAGGGCCGAGAGGCGGGGAGGCAGGCTCTCCATCGCCCAGAAGCAGCGACTTGCGTGCCATGGCGCGATCCAAGGCTTGTGTGCCCGCCTTCTTTGCGAGTCGAGGACTGCGCCTGTTCGCTGGCGAGGTGGGGCCGGAGAAGGTCTCGGCTGCACTGTAGGGGTCCGGCGGTGGTGCCTCGGTGAGGTGGCAGAGATCGCTCACAGGCGCCCCCGGGGCCAAGATGGCCTGCGGCGTTAAGCCGGGCAGCCGGGGCTCCGGCAGTCCCGCATCACCGGGACCAACGCAGGGCGTAAGCAGGCAGGTAGGCCGCGGGGACGCTCCAATCAGGGGGCCCGAGGTGGCAGGGAAAGCCCGACGTGGAGCCGTAGGGCCGGGACGTTCCCGCGGGTGGGTCGCGGGAGCAGGGTTTGCCCTGGGGCGGCCATCCGGTAAGGGGGGGGCCCACAGGAGGGCAGGAGGAGGAAATTGACTGGTTTGACGGCGACCCGCGAGCTTAGCGACAACGGGGACCCGCGGGCGGGCCGCGGGAACTGGGCGGTCCCGCGATGGTGACTCGGGGCTGGGGCAGGCCCGCGGGTAATTCGCGGGTGGGCCGAGGTCCCGCGGGTGGGCCGCGGGTTGGGCGTGGGCCCGCTGCTGGGTTCCTAAGGTGGGGCGGACCCGCGGGTGGGTCGCGGGCACGGCGCGGGCCCGCGGGTGGGCCGCTGGGCAACTGCGGACCCGCGGGTGGGCCGCGGGGGCTGGGCGGACCCGCGGGTGGGCCGCGGGGACGTGGCTGGCCCGCGGATGGGCTGCGGGGACGGGGCGGACCCGCGGGTGGGCCGCAGGGTCGGGGCTGGCCCGCGGCTGGGCCACGAATGCTTGGCGGGCCCGCGGGTGGGCCGCGGGGAGGGGAGGAGGGGAGGCCCGCGGTTGGGCCGCGATAGCTGGGCAGACCCGCGGGTGGGCCGCGGGGAGGGGGGGGTGGGGGGGCCCGCTGGTGGGCCGCGGGGGCCGGGTGGATCCAAGGGTTGGCCACCAGGGCAGAGTAGGCCCCGGGGACGAGCGGGCCCGCAGTGTGCCGCCGGACCGACACAAGTCCAGAGCAGAAGGGGCGGGGTCCATCCGTAGGAGCTGTCGGCTGGAGAATGGGCCCGGGCGGAGTGCGCAGGGCTCGAGGGAGCAGAGGGGAAAAGCTTATAGTCAAAAGCGTCGCAGTAAAGGGGGAGGTGACATCATGGAGAGAAAACCTCCCCGTGCAAGAAAACACCCGAAAGCCGAGGGCGCAGGAGGAGACCGAGAAGATACCCGAAAGTGGCAGGGGGCTGGCCCCGAGGTCGATAGGCCGGCTGGCCACCAGATCTCCGCACAGGACCGTTGGAAGCGCGTCCCGAGGAGTACCGGCGGCGGCGCAGCGGTGGACCACAGGGCAAAGCGAGGAGCGAGCGGCGGTAGCGACCGCTGGTCCGTCGGCAGGAGCGGCACCAGAGGCCCCCGGATCCAACGACGACAGGCGGGGGAGGGCAGTCAACGGGGGGCACTCCAGGGGTAGGGCTCGGCGGCGCCTCCTATCATGGACCGCAGAGGACTCGTCAGGGTTACTCGGACCATCGCGCGTGGCGTCTCTGGAGTCGTCGCTGCCCCCACCAAGGCCCAGAGTGGCCACCCTCCTGGCGAGCCGGGTTCCTTGGGGGTCAGTCTGGTCGCCGCCCTCGCTGGGACCCCCGCCCGCGTGGGGCGTACCGCGGTCGTCTCCGCCAAAGGGGGCGGTGCGCTCGATCCTGACCGTCGAGGAGATGACAAGGTCCCCCACTGAGATGAAGAGCACCTCCGGGATGTCGGGAAGGTCGTCAACCGCCACGAGGCACCGAAATCCCGTGAGGTCGGCCATGTTGAGGCTGCTCTCTTCGGCCTTGATGAACCTGCCAAAGCAGCCGACAATGGCACTGACCTGTTCCTCCGACCAGCACTCGAAGGGGAGGTCGCCGATCTTGATCCATGCCTTATAGGTGAGCCTGGAGGGGGTGGCGCCGTATTGGTGCTCCCACGGGTAACACTGGAGGCGGCAGTGGCGGAGATGGATCAGGCCGTGGCCAACGACGTCCTCGGGGCGGACCCACTCGGGGAGGAGGACGACGTACTCGCGCTCAAGGTAGTGCGCAGTATGGAAGTCAGCGGGGAGGCCGCCGTAGCGCGCCGCCAGGTCGGCGGCGATGGTACCCCCGGGGAAGACCCCCAGGTTCGACCGCCCGACCACATCCGCCAGGACGGCATTGCGCCGTTGGTTCTGGCGAATACGGAACCCTTCGGTCAGCGGGACGAAGACCTTGATGACGTCAGGGCGGAAAGCGTTTCCTCTCTGCATGGCGGGGTGCGGCCGGCGATGACGGCAGTGGCGGGAGCCTGCCCTGTGGCCGGTGCGGAGACACACCTTGCAGCGGACGGGGTCGCGGCAGCTACTGATCAGGTGGTCCCCGGCGAGACACCGAAAGCACTTCTTGGGGGTGGGGCCGCTGCGAGTGGACCGGCGTGGAGGCAAGGTCAGGGGGTGACTCCGAGAGCGGGGGGCAGAAGGCAGCTTTGAGGAAGACAGTGGATGGAGGAGGGCATCTTTATAGGAGCGGTGATGGGGGGAGGGTGGGAATCTCGCGGTGGTGGAGGGGGGGGTTGCGTGTGCCGAGGTGGGCTACGGCAAGCGACACGACCCTGCAGGCAGGGCGCAGGGGGTGCAAGGGGAGGCCCCCTAGGCGCAGGCACCAGAGGTGTGCAAAGCGGGTTACCAAGGTCATCAGCCCAGGTCACCCGAGGCGGGAGGCGATGGGGCACAAAGCGGGGGGCGCTGCCAGGAGCCCGGGAATCCATCACTTCGGCCGTCTTCGTCAAATCAGCTGACTTCGACGAGGGGGTGGGAGGTCGGGCGCGGGAATCTGCCGTATCACGTCGCCACCGAGGGTCCCTTCGACGATCCCCCGCAGAGAGGCGGGAAGCCCGGAGCTGGCTGTTGGCGTGATCGGGGAGGTGAGCCCGTGAAGCAGTACTGCCAGGGAATCTCGGGCGCGCCTCACCATCAACAACGTGCCGGGAGGGGGAACGGGCTGACCGGGGGCGATGCGTCCCGGTGGGAGCCCTCGGGGCAAGAGCGAAGGGGAGGTCACACTCGCGCTCCCTCCCACGGTCACCTCGGAACCCACAGGGATTCCGGGCCGTATCCGATCGAGCTCTCGACCTGCCGAACCACCCCGGCCTCGCGCGGGTGGTCACCCTGGTCCAACCTTCCTCTCTCAGACAGCCTCGCTCTCTGACCCACGCACCACTTCCTCCCCATCTCGCACAGTCACTTGATCTCTCACGTCCTCTTCCTCTCTCCCACTCTCTCGCTCTACCACTCTCCCTTACTCTCTCTCTACCTCTCTCTCTCTCTCTCTCTCTTCCTCTCTCTCTCTCTCTCTCTCTTCCTCTCATCTTCCATTGATACCCACCGTCTTTTAAAAAAATAAAATTAATACTTTTAAAATAAATTTTATTTTCAAATATATCTAATATTATCGACTAGATCACTTAGCATATTTAACCAAATACCGTCATATTTTTTTATTCATGTTGAATTACTGAAAATCTTAAAAAAACAATGCAAACCAAAAGCACCCTTAGATAATTTTTACCTCCATATTTTTTTTATAAAATTTTATATCTGAAATACAAGTTCTTAATGACAAAAGCCCAAAAAAAAAAAAAAAAAAAAAAAAAAAAAAAAAAAAAAAAAAAAAAAAAAATCCTGCTTCAACCATGAAACACCAAAGCAAATCAATTTTTTTAAAAAGAAAATAAGCACAAAGGCAATTTATGCTATTTACGAGTATGCCTCTCTTAGAAAATCCTAATCTCTCGACACAAACCCAATGCCAACATATTACCAGTTCAACAAAAACAAGATCTCATTGATTAAGAAAAATAATAGGGGGAAACTTAAGTAGAGGAGGAAAACTTTTTAAAAAGAATATAAACTCTCATAAAGTCCTTTTTTTTTTCCCCACATTATCTCATACATGTGTTATCACAAACTATATATGTGCCCTAACATTAGCTTAAGTTTTAAGGATCCAAGCCTGATACTCAATTGTACTGTTGAGGTAACTATTTTACTTTTTTTTTTTTTTTTTCCTTCTATTTAAGTCAAAATTTCTAGCCAAAATGTGTGAAGAAGGATTGCCCATTTGTCATGAAGTTGTAATTCAGCTCGCCAGGTTTCGCGGTCTTCTGCCTGTGTAGAAAGTAAGGATTTAAGTGCCGTGTCACGGGATCGTGCCGAAAACTTGTCGGCACGTTACGGCACGGTGCGTGCCGAGCCGTGCCAATGAATGCCGATCACAAAAAATACATGCGTACCGACACATAATGGCACGAAATATTTAATTTCTTTAGCAACAAAATTTTTTAATTGCTTATTATGTATCCTTATTAAATATTTTGAACTTTATTAAGAAAATTACTTAGTAATTTTAAGAAAAAAAGGTTTTGAACTGTCCCATCGGCACGGGAGCTGTATCGTGCCGGTATCTTGTTGGCACGGTAGATATGGTCCGTGCCGATGGATACTTAAATTCTTAGTAGAAAGTAGATAGCATTCTCTTTTGAGCCTCTGAACAAGATTTGGGGTCAATTTGAACAAAATCGAGTCAAATTGACACTTTGAATGAACTAAAAGTCAATTAAGTGAGTTAAATATCAACTTGAAGGTTTCAAAATGATTTTAAAGGGATCTTTACAAGATTGCGATAAGGGAAGAGTATGTAAAAAGAACTTCGTGAACTTTTAACTCAGTTTCAATTACGAAAAACTAACGAAATTTTGGGGCAGATGTTTGTGTAGTTTTAATTTCCTTCTTTTTCTTGAAGTTCAGGTTCCACCAATCCAGCATGCTTTTCCCGTTTCAAAATGAAATTAAAAGGCCAAAAAATATCAGTAGAGTGTATTCAT
This sequence comes from Tillandsia leiboldiana, assembly GCA_029204045.2. Lineage (NCBI taxonomy): Eukaryota > Viridiplantae > Streptophyta > Magnoliopsida > Poales > Bromeliaceae > Tillandsia > Tillandsia leiboldiana. Next base: position 9,863,389 of record CM055080.1, on the reverse strand, counting down.
ACCACATTTGATCTTCGAGCATTTCCTCAGTCAATCCAAATGCTTTAAGCTCCTCGACGGTATGATGCACGAGGAGGCTGTACCTGTATCATAGTAAAAGGATCACTCTCTACGATTAATTAACAAATGTACTGCTTTTTCAACTTGATTTATCCATCCTTAACTTGCAGATTAAATAAAGATGAAATAAAAATGTTAAACACCTGAAGAGATCAAAACATTACTCAGTTCCTTTACGCTGTAAGAACCCTATTGCTGACGGAAAATGTTACGGCACAACCGTGAGATAGTTAATTGCAACAAATGAAGCTGCAGGGCATGTGAAGTTCAGAAGGAGTGTTTCTAACTAGGAATAGTACTTTCAAATGGAATCTGCAATCAACAGCATATTAATAGAGCAACCAAGAAATCTAATGTGTGAATATTTATCTAATAATCCTGCTACAGTTTTTGAATTCCTGTTTGGCCTACTCCGGCTATTTTTTTTCTTTGTCATGGATAACTTGAAATGCCCATTGCAGAAGTCGACTCCTTTCGGAGAAACTTACGGAGCTTACAACTCCGACAATAAGGAGAAAAGTTTTATATATAGGAAGAATTTTATGCAATTTGGCCGAAAATATAACAACCGAAGTGCGATAAAATTGTCGAATCGATATGAAGCAGGAAATGGTTGGTTACCTTCCGCCATTCCCTGTTTGCATAACCAGCATTCCGCCATTCTCAAAATTATTCAACCCCTCGAACTGCTCCACGGTCCACTTGTACCATCTCATCAAGAAAACTCTTAGCGTCAATCCGTGCGATACGAGAACTATATTCACGTTCGGCGATCTTTCGCCAGGTGGCTGAAACCGACCGATATCAATATCTGCTTTAAGGGTCTCCCTAAAGCCTGTAGCAGTAACACTGCATAAATATGAAGCTATACAGCTTAGAGGAATAGGTCAGTGTGTTAGAGAACAAATACGACTGTCGTGCGCGCTAGAACAGCATGTCGTTTATTAAATAGCTTATTACCTGTTATTCGATCGTATACGTCAGCAGCCGATTCTCCATTTGGAAAACGGTAGAAAAAACGGCCATATCGCCTGCGGATTTCTTTCTCGACTCGCATCTTCTCCCTGTCTTGAAAATTTCCTATTCCACAAACAGGGGCAGAGAGCAGAACTGTTAGTAAGAGAGTCATGAAGAGTAACATATTATCTGAAAAAAGTCATTAGGCTTTCTGGAATGGAATACTTCTTAAGCATTAGCAAATCTTCTCAGAATCTACAAGAGTGAAGGCACTTGCATTTACTGCAATACTATGCTGGGCACTCATGTGATCAATGTGCTGCACAATGACTACTACAGTCATGTGATCAATGCATTTTAGCAGAAACAAGCTGATTAGGTGCAGCATGTTGGCTACTGGGTAGCAAGGATTTAAATATCGCGGCATAGGATCGTACCGAAAAATTTACTAACAATATGGTACGACATAATGCGTGCCATGCTGTGCCGTGCCAATGCGTGCCGCTCTTAAAAAGATACCCTTATGCCAATGAAATATTGTGACATTCCAATAGTTCCACATCGGATTGAAATAGAGTTGTGATTATCATAGACATTAATAATAATAACTAAGCTTATATATTTTGGACCGGTAATATGAATTCGACGAACTATTATTGCTAGTGAGTCGGGTTGGTATCAGAATCAATCACCAGTCAAAAGTGTTTGACGATTATTGACTAAACCAGAATCGTACATCGGATTGAAATGAATTTATGATTAGATATATAAAAGATCATGAACATTAGTAATAATAATTAAACCTAAGTACTTAGGGCAGTTATTATTTTTAGTAGGCCGGATCATTATAAATATTTATTTTTTTTAACGTTAATATATTCTAATTTTATATTCAATCTTCAAATTATTTAAATTTGAAACTAAAATATAATATCAGACATTTTAATAGGTAAAAATCAAACTCATAAATACCAAGACATTTTAATGGGTAAAAATCAAACTCATTTTTTACTGTCACACTAAAAAAATCTTATACTTAATAAGCTAACCTCAACATATCAAACAGGGCCACTAATAATTTGAGCAATGCTACATGTACACCCCCAAGGGGTGTACATCCTACATCTCCACCTCTTTAATGGTGGCGATGTTTTTTACGGGTCACATCAAGTGACCCATCACCACACCCCCACCCTTAGATGGGTGGGGGTGTGAGATGTACACCCCTTACGGGTGTACAAGTAGCATTTTCCTAATAATTTAAAGGCTGAATATAATATAATATTTTATTCTATACATTTTATAATAAAAAAAATTTATATCAAATAAAATATTATCAAATAGTAGATGGTAACAATTAATTTCAAATAAAAATAAAAAATATTAAATGGAGTGTTCATTTTATACCCGATGAGGTAAATTTTATCGGTCACTTCAAAATAATTGGTGGATAAACTTTCACCTTTGTATGGAGTATGGAGTGGAATGTATGATGTACACCCGAAAAGCATTCATCATAATTCATTTATAAAAAATGGAAAAACACAATATTTCCTTTTCTTTTCACCATAAGGTAGAGTGCTGATCCATTTAAGCCACCATGAATGGGAAGAGGGTGTTAAAAATAAGGAAAAAACTAATTATACATTCCAAAAAGAGTGTATATCTTACACCCTACCCATCTAAAGATGGAGTGAATTTCATCCATCACTTGATGTGATGGTGGAGAAGTCCCCCACCCTTAGACGGGTGGGGGTGTAAGATATACATCCATGATTGGGTGTACAAGTAGCATTCCTCTCAAAACAATTTGAAGTAGAATTGGGGGAGGGGGAGGGGGAGGGGGCTATCACCGAAGTCCTGCTCGCGGAGGCGGGGCTCCTCGCGGACGCCGGCGATGCGCTGGGGCTCGAAGGAGCGGCCGATGCCGCGGAGCGTCTCGAGCGTGCGGCGGTAGGGCGACACGTAGAAGTACACCTTCCAATCGCCGCCGCCGCCGCTGCTCTCGGCGAGGCGGCGGATGCTGCGGCCGCACTCCTCGGCGTCGCTCCACCCCTTCGCCGTGAGCCCGATGCGCGGGTCCGGGACGCGCGTGTACGCCCCCTCGTCCACGTTCCCCTCGCTCTGCCCGTGCCGCACCAGCACGATCCTCCGCGGCCTCGGCGGCGCCACCACCACCGCCGCCGCCGCCGCCGATACCGCCGCGAACTCCAACTCCGCGGCTGCCGCCGCGGCGGCGGAGGCGGCAGAGGTGGAGCGGCGGCGGGGGAGGCCGAGGGTGTCTTCGCAGCAGCGAAGGCGGAGGCGGGGGCTGCGCGAGGAGGGGAGAGGAGGAGACGAGGCTAAGGAAACCATGTGTCTACACTCTACAATGGGGTTTTTATTTATTTTTTTAGTTATTATTATTATTATTATTATTATTATTATTATTATTATTTTTACATTGAAAAATTGGGAAAAGAGAGTGGAGAGTGTTCGTAACTTAGTACGTGTGTTATGTTATGTGAGTATGTGTGTTATTTTATACGATTGCGTGTATGTGGTGGTTGTGGTTGTGGTTGTGGATGTGGGAAAGATAAGGCTTAGTTTACGAATGGTAATGGCCTGTGGAAAAAAATCTAGTACAGCAGTAGAGGTGTCAAGGATATCTGAAAATTTTATTTGAATTCGAATTAGAATGAAATGAATTTATACAGTATTAAATAAATATAAATTTAAATATAAAAAATAAAAATTTTGACGAATTTAAATTTAGATATAAATTTTGACTGTATCCGATTCAAATTCGAACTCGAATTAATTTTATATTATATAATATATGTATATATAAATATTTAATATTATATTTAAATTTATATTTTAAAAATTTAGATTTAATATAATATATTTTGAAATATTGAAAACAAAAATAATAAATATTTCAAGTTTGAATTTTCGGGTTTAAATTTTAAATTTTTGATCAGATTCAAATTTATATATGAATTTTTAAAATACGTCGGATTCTTATTTATATTTGGATTTCGAATTTGGTAATCAAATTCGGATTTTTGAAAATCCATTCCGAATCTGACCCGTTGATATTCCTATACAGCAGTTATACTATATCATTTATTTTTAATTAATTATATTTTTTAAAAGTATATATAATAAAATATTTTAAAAAAAAGTTATAATGGAATGAATGAATTCTAGAAAAATAATTTGATTGGTTGAAGATGCTACATCATCCTTTTTAATTTTTTTTTTTATAAAAAAAAAAGAAAATTACATCTCTAGATCTAAGAATTGATAAAAATCTAATTAAATTTTAGTAAAAAAAATATTTGACATTGCAAGTAAAAAAAATGCAGACCAATAAATACCAACAGGTGTAAAGTTCACATTCTAAAGTATGTTGTATACTTGTATGGTCAGCGTTCCCCCAAAGAAAGATAAATTACCATTTTGGCCCTCAAACTATTATAGAGTTTGATATTTTAGTTCTCAGACTTTAAATTATTATTATAATTTTTAATTTAAAATTTTTAAATTACTACAAGTATTATGATTGGTGCGACGATAATAATTAAAATATTTTTATATCATCAATATATAGTCAGTTGATTAATTGGGTTGTGAGAATTGATGATAATAATTTAAAATATTTAAATTAAAAATTATAATAATTTAAAATTTGAGTATCTAAATATCGCACGCGTTATAGTTTGAGGACCAAAAATATATAAATATTATTTTTGGTAGTTAAAATTTTTTAAAAAATAATTAATTTATATAATTTAATATAATAACACAATAAATAATTTTGAGTTTTATATATAAAAAAATAATATTACACCACATTAATAATTCTTTTCTCTTCGAAAATGAAGAGGAAGAAAAATAATTTCGTTATCCTTTCAGTCAGTTTGATATTTAATATATATATATATAGTTGTGCTGGAATGCTATTGATAGTATCAGCCCAACTTTGTCACCTATTTTGTATTCCTTGAATCACATTGAGATTCGTGAAGGCTCTTTAATGAAAAATAAATATAAAAAAAAAAGTAAAAATAAAAAGTAAAAAATAAAAAGCTCTACTTTTTAATTAAAGAGTTTGCACGAATCTCAATGCGATCCAAGGATTATAAAATGGGTGGCAAAGTTCGGCTGGTGCTATCAATAGCATTCCAGCACAACTATATATATATATATATATATATATATATATATATATATATAGTTCGGACCGTCCTACTAGAATACTATCATCAAGAATTTTATTATTAAATCAACCACCTAGTAAATCCTAAGGTACCACTTGGTTCGGGGATAAGAAAAATTTTGTTATACCGGGGATAGGTATAGATTCTGGTATTAGCAGGAATTAGTGTAAATTTGCGTTTGGTTCGTTTTATGAGTTATACCGGGATTAAAGGAAATTGTGTTTGGTAAATTATATAAGAATAAGGAGAATAAGAAGAATAGGAAAAAATTGTGTTTGGTTAAGTATAGAGGAATAAGAAGAATTGAGAAGTGATAAATTTGTGTATTGACTATTTTACCCTTTATGATATAATTTATAAATAAAATAATTTATGATATTAATCAACCTAATAATAAATTTAAAATATTTTTTAAATTTGTAAAAAATATTTAAAAATAAATAATAAATAATTAAAAGTACTTAAAAATGATAGAAAATTATACATTAAAATATTTAAAATGTTTGATTGTCTATCATTTTAAAACCATTAATCAATAGATAAGCAAATTTTAATTTTTTTCTTTTAAAATTTTCTATCATTCTTAAATACTTTTAAAATATTTTTATACTTTTTTAATATTAATATAAATTTATTATAACGTTGATTAATAGCATAATTTTTTTATTTTTAAAATTTATCATAAAGGGTAAAATATTGAATAACAAAAGTTAATAAAATTCAGGCAACAATTATACACAAGTCAATATACCAATACAAAACTATCTGGATGTTAAATAAATTCAAAACAGAATGTCATGAGCAGATATCAAGTAAATAATGATCCAAAGAAATGTGTGAATTAATGACGTTACACTAACAAACATTGCCCCATTTATAGGACCAACATAATAATTAGCAGATTCAATCACATACAATTCAGTCCATTATGGTCATAAAGATCAGAAAATAATAAGTCATTTACATACAATCCCATTGAAATCATAATTCAGTTCAATACACATCAGAAAAGTCCATTACATACAATCCCATTGTAATGATAATTCAGTTCAATACACATAAGAAAAAGTCCTTTACATACAATCTCATTGAAATCAAAATTCAATTCAATACACATATAAGAAAAGTCCTTTACATACTCGAATTCATACATAATTTTACAAACACATTGTAATCATACAATCACATATATTACACATTTCTTACATTGCAATCAAATATATAACTAACTGCGATTATTCCATAACTCGTCTGTTATAAATGTGCGCAACGCGTCGCCTCTGTGTGACTCAGTAGTACCAACACTATGAACCGTTTTCTCGACATCTAATTCTACATTTGGTTCTTCCTCTATCACATCGTTAAATATGGCATCCGCACCGGAGTGTCGTCGAATAAAATTATGTATAACACAACATGCCATCGCAATCTGGCATTGGACTTTATATGGAAAGGGTGTTGCAACAGTCAAGATCTTGAACCGTTTTTTTAAAATACCGAATATGTTCTCCACCACATTTCTCAACTGTGCATGTCGATGATTATATAGGTCGCGCGGACTTCGATGAGTGAGACCTCGTGTGTTTCCCTCAAATTGGCTAATATGGTAACGCTTCCCCCGATATGGTGCAAGAAATCTGTCTGTATTTGCATAGCCAGAATCTACCAAATAATATTTACCTATAGATTTTACACAACATTTACAATGTTAAAATCTATATTCACCATCATTAAAGAAATGCAAAATAAAAATTGATGTGTACAATATACCTTCAGGCACAGTGAATCCTCCAGTTTCGCATGCCCATCGGAGTACTCTCATGTCAGCTGCAGATCCCTCCCAACCAGTGCAGACAAATAGAAAGTTGTGGTCAAAGGATACTGCAGCCATCATGTTTTGCGAAGTAAATCCTTTGCGATTCCGGAATCTCGGTTGCTTTGTCTTGCTGACAACCACCGGAAGATGTGTCCCATCAATTGCACCAATTGCATTCTGGCAATAAACATGAAACAACATGCAGGCAATTATTATAATGAACAATGGTGACATATAAATAAGTGAACTAAAAAATATAAAAGCATACATACCTTGAATGGGTGAAAATTGACATTATCTCTAATTCGGGCAGCAACCGACACATTATTTGCCGGAAGTGTTATGTAATCGTCTTTCAACATCACAATCGCCCTAAGCACATTGTTGAAATGTCGACTGATAGTTTCACCCGAATGTTGAAATGTTTCAGCGATTACCCTATTAGCCACCCCATGTCCAGCACAAAACATAAAAATTCCCAACTGTTCCTCAATTGTCATATGGCGTGTGTTTTGTAACAATCCCTTTTGGACTAGCTCATCGCGAAGTGCGATGAAAGTCGTTGTTCGCATTCGAAACTGGTCGTACCCACGGTCAGGATTGCCATTCAATATGTCACATATCACCTGGTGCCCTGTGAATGGCCGGGTTCGACACGGTTGCTTGTCGACAGTATGGGTAGATGTAAAGTAACCTTGCTGAACCAACATCGCTAATACCTCATCCCAATAGTCCTCATCATCATCTAAAAGCTCCCTTATTATGGTATTGATTTTGGAGGAAAACACATGACCATGATTCGAATCACCCATTAATGCTGTAAGTACAATATATATTCAACATTGACAAGCGCAATATATGACGTTGTAATATAACAGTAATTCAAGCATGCTTGTTAATATAGTCGATGATTAAAGAGTACATCTAACAGCATTCAAACCAAATTGAAATGTCTTCTGAGCATATTACATGATGATTAAAAAGTACATCTAACAGCATTCAAACATAATTGAAATGTCTTATGAGGATATTACATGATGATTAAAAAGTACATCTAACAGCATTCAAACAAAGTCATACACATTAAAAACAAAAACTACTGTCCAGAAAAAAATGGCCTATATACAGACGATTGGATTGCCACTTGACGCTCAACCCACATTATTGCCATCTCGTCGGTCATTGTCATAAACAGTTCACGATTATTAAGATCTTTGAGTGCTTCCCCTACACACAGCGCTTTTTCTGGAGTCATGCCTGGCATCGCATAGACTCGGCTCATGCAAAGGGAAATTGTTGGAATACTACTTTTGCTGGCCTTTTCATACTGATACATTTCACGGGCCAGTTCAAGTTTTTGCTTGCCTAGTTCAACAAGTTCAGATATTACACTAATACTGGTATCTGGTTTGCGGCGGCGTCCCCCAGAGGACGCGGTAGGTTTGGCTTGAGGGTTTGTGGGTAGTGGAGAGCGTGGTCGTTTGCTTCCTGAGCTATGCCCGCTCCCGCTTGCACTACCTCCGACATTGGGGATGTCGGGAGTTGAAGATGGGTAGTCGGAGGTTTGTGTCGCCCCTATATTTGCATATTGAGGCGCTGCAGAAGCACCTGCTTCAAATAGATTTTGTGAGATATTAAAAGCCGACATTCTTATTCCTAGATTTGCATCATCCTCACCAGGGGACGATGAGGACGAACTCTCAACTGTTTGGGCTGCAGGCATAGTGGATGCAAATCCATATTGGCCAATGGCCATGGTTTTTTCTGTCAAGAATTCGAGATCCTTATATGGCGGAAATGGCCTATCTCGACATCTTGCATATGATGGATTTTCCTGTTGAATAGGAATAAGATATGTATAATGTCAATTATTCATATATTACGCGAAACAATTGTGTCGAACAAATTTTATGATTTACAAGATAGGGTCAATACCGCTACGACAACATCCCAGTCGGTTGGATCACCAGGTGTCGGGATATTGTGGATACAATCCCAACCCCATCCACTCTTGTTGGCTAAATAGTTATAAAGACTGAATGTCCGTTTTAAAACTTTTAGCCGATTTTTTAATTGCTCCTTCGTGAGTTGTAAATTGGTCCTAGCATTGAATGCCGCATTGATTCTAATCCACGCTACTGTAGTGAACGACCCATTCACATAATTCCCTAGTGTATGCTCTTCAGTGAGCAAAGACATAAATATTGCGTCCATATTATCAGTCCAATTATATGTTCGGGTCTGAGGTTGGGCACGCTGCCCAGAAGGACCCTCCTGAGATGCTACGAAATTAAAAAGTGGGTCGAAAGCCACACTTTTTCTTGCTTGATGCTTAGCATGTTTCTTGGCGGGACGCATCTGGAATAAGAGTTATATAATGTATATGAAGGCACATTGATACCAATAAATAAAGTAGAAATAGAGGGAAATTGTAATTAAGTATTGGACTCAATTGATTGCCACATAGTATGGGGTAGCAGTGGCTTTTAAAGCCAGTGGCCGTCCATCAGATACTTATGGCAATCGTCATCATCGTCCTTATTAATGTTCGCAATTGTCCAACAAAGACAATTTTCCGCTAATATTTGTATGCCCAGTTTGAGTTGTGCTGGTGGAAACCCTGTTACGAGGTTGTTGGCATAATGTGTGTTGGTTGTCACCATGTTGCAATTATGTGTTGTTCGTGTGTATAATGCCTATCACCAGATTGTTTAAAATTAAAATAAAATAATTTTTGACTCAATTGATTGCCAATTGGTATGGTGGTGCAGTAAATACATGCCAATCCATCAAATACCTATGGCAATCGTCATCATCGTCCATATCTGAAGCTACAGGGGATAGGCTGCATACTCACACATGCCATAAAAAATTGCAACAGGGAATAGGCCTCATACACACAAACATCACATATGCTGGCAACAATGTGACAACCAACGCCCAACCATAGTTTATGGCAATGAAATGCAACAACATTGGAACACACTGCTAACAGGCAAATCTACCAAATTGGCAATAACATGAGAACCAGCACATATTATGGCAATGACATGCACACATTATGCCATCAACATTAAAACATGATGAATCGAAGCACTGAATAAGGCACTCATAGGGGGCATACCTTTGTGAAAAAGAATCACAACCTGTTAAGAAGCAAGAGGGGCCGCAGAGGGGGTGGCGACGCTGAAAGGGGACGCAGCGGAGAGGTTGCCGCAGAGGGGCCGCGGCGCGGTGAGGTGCCGCAGAGGGGCGCGGTGCGGAGAGGGGCCGCAGAGGGGCCGCGGCGCGGTGAGGTGCCGCAGAGGGGCGCGGTGCGAAGAGGGGCCGCAGAGGGGCCGCGGCGCGGTGAGGGGCCGCAGAGGGGCGCGGTGCGGAGAGGGGCCGCAGAGGGAGTTGGCGCGGAGGAGAGGGGCCGCAGAGGGGCGCGCCGCGGAGAGGGGCCGCAGAGGGGGTTGGCGTGGAGGAGAGGGGCCGCAGAGGGGGTTGGCGCGGAGGAGAGGGGCCGCAGAGGGTCGCGCCGCGGAGAGGGGCCGCAGAGGGGCGCGCCGCGGAGAGAGGCCGCAGAGGGGGTTGGCGCGGAGGAGAGGGGCCGCAGAGGGGCGCGGCGCGGAGGAGAGGAGCCGCAGAGGGGCGCGGCCGGAGAGGGGCCTCAGAGGGGCCGCAGAGGGGCCGCGGAGGGGGTAGCCGCAGAGGGGGTGGCGACGAGGACCGGGGTGCCGCAGAGGGGACGCAGAGGGGCGCGGCGTGGAGAGGGGCCGCAGAGGGGCCGCGGCGGGAGCTGGGGTTCTTCGATGGCCGGAGAGGGGCCGCGGCGCCACGGAGATGCTAGATAGGGCGCAGTGGGTCACGCGAGGGTGAAGCACAAAAGGGTGAAGCTCGGTGGAGAAGAAGCAAAAAAAAAGGTGAAGCTCGGACCGAGCAAAAAAGGGTGAAGCTCGGTGGAGAAGAAGCACAAAAGGGTGAAGCTCGGTGGAGAAGAAGCAAAAAATGGTGAAGCTCGGTGGAGAAGAAGCACAAAAGGGTGAAGCTCGGTAGAGAAGAAGCAAAAAAAAAAAAGGTGAAGCTCGGACTTAGCAAAAAAGGGTGAAGCTCGGTGGAGAAGAAGCACAAAAGGGTGAAGCTCGGTGGAGAAGAAGCAAAAAAAAAGGTGAAGCTCGGACTTAGCAAAAAAGGGTGAAGCTCGGTGGAGAAGAAGCAAAAAAAAAAGGTGAAGCTCGGTGGAGAAGAAGCAAAAAGGGTGAAGCTCGGTGGAGAAGGAGACTGCCTCGATGCTCGTGCCATTCTTTGTATTCCAGCGGGTTCCAGCTCGGGGTGGGAATCCGAATTCCCACCCCCATCCCCCTAATACCGGAAAAGCAGGAATTTCAATTCCTGCTTTTCCGGTTCCCGTTTGGGAATGGATACGGGAATAAGGGGGATATTCCCCCTTATTCCCGTTACCAAACGACGCCTAAGGTACCGTTTGGTTCGGGGATAAGAAAAATTTTGTTATACCGGGGATAGGTATAGATTATGGTATTAGCAGGAATTAGTGTAAATTTGCATTTGGTTGGTTTTATGAGTTATACCGGGATTAAAGGAAATTGTGTTTGGTAAATTATATAGGAATAAGGAGAATAAGATGAATAGAAAAAAATTGTGTTTGGTTGAGTATAGAGGAATAAGAAGAATTGAGAAGTGATAAATTTATGTATGGACTATTTTGTCCTTTATGATATAATTTATAAATAAAATAATTTATGATATTAATCAACCTAATAATAAATTTAAAATATTATTTAAAATTGTAAAAAATATTTATAAATAAATAATAAATTTAAATTTAATATAATATATTTTGAAATATTATAAAAAAAATAATTATTTCGGACTTGAATTTTTGAGCTCTGATTCAGATTTTAAAATTCAGATTTTAAATTTTTGATCGAATTTGAATTTAGATATAGATTTTTAAAATTCATCGAATTCAAATTTAAATTCGGTAGTGGGGTCGGATTTTTAAAAATCCGCCCCAATGACACTCTTCAATTAGAATTAGGGTTCATTTTATTTAATAAAATTATCATATCAAAAATGATAAAAAAAATTAATTAATTTTATTTATTAATTAAAATTAAGTATTTTAAGTACAGATGAGCAAAAAAAAAAAAAATTGTACAAATAATTTTGGTGACATTATTAAAATTGTACAAACGTTTTAAAAATGATTTGAAAAAATAATTTGAATCTCTCACGTGATTTTTAATTAATGGATTAATGAATAATTTGGTAGAAAAATTACGAGATCTCTCACATTGGATACCGTCCCACTTATTTTATATATATATATATATATATATATATATATATATATATATATATATATATATATATATATATATATATATATATATATATATATATTATGATAGCGAAATTACCATTTTACCCCTCACCTCTGCATTTTAAATTTCAAAATTTTAAAATAATTTTAATTATTTTTTGCCGCAGCCAAATAAGAAAAAAAAAAAAAACAGATCAAACAGAATAATTTAAAATTTAAAAAAATTAAAAACAAGCCATCCACTATTTTTTAAAAAAAAAAAAAAACCAAAATACACCTACTAATTTTTCTCTTTTTTTTCATCAATTTTTTTTTTTTTTTGCTCAACCTAAAAATCCAAAAAAAAAAAAAAAAAAAAAAAAATCTACTTCTTCGCCCGATCTTCATCGGTGGCCGCAGAGGGGCCGCGGCGCGACGGAGATAGTAGATCGGGCGCAGGGGGGCCACGAGGGTGAAGCTAGATCGGAGAAGAAGAAGGCGAGGGTGAAGCTAGATCGGAGAAGAAGAATGCGAGGGTGAAGCTAGATCGGAGAAGAAGAAGCAATGGGTGAAGCTAGATCGGTGGAGAAGAAGCAATGGAGAAGAGCTGGTGCCTCGATTCTCATGCCCCGAATCCAATTCCAACGAATTCCATGTGGGGGTGGGAATCCGAATTCCCACCCCCATCCTCCATATTCCGGAGAAGCAAGAATCCCAATTCCTGCTTTTTCGGTTCCCGTTTGGGTATGGAAACGGGGATAAGGGGGTTATTCCCCCCTTATCCCCGTTACCAAACGGAGCCAAGGGATCAGAATTATTATCTTGGTTTACTATTAAACCAAGAATTTACTATTAAAATAACCACTAGTAAACCCTAGGGATCACTATCATGTTAATCACACATTTTTTAATCCAAAGGTGTGTGTGTATATATATATAGTAGAACTTGTGTGCTTTTAGGAGCGGAAGCCTTTCGTGCTCCCAAATTATTTTTAATCCGAATGGATGATCAGTTCCGTTAGATTTGATATAGAATATTTGAAGTATTTAGAAACCAAATTTTGTAATTTTTTGATATCATTTACCTAGTAATTGAAAGACTCAAAATCAACGGCTGAAAATAAAAATTCCACAAAATATGATAATATGATACTAAAATTTTATATCAAAAATATTGATCTTGTTCTATATTGTATAAAGAATTTTCTATAAAAAATTTACGTGATTTAAATATTTCTACACTGTTAAACTTGTAAACTTGCAAACGGCTTATCACAATTATTAAAATTATTGATTTTGAACTGCTAGGATCATTAGGCAAATGATATCAAAAATTCGCAAAATTTAATTTCAAGATTTTTTAAATACTCTAAATCAAGTTTAACGGAGCCGATCGTCCATTCGAAAATCTCAACATCAAAAACAATTTGGGAGCACAGGAACCTCCGTACTTTTAAAAACACACAAACCTAACTCTCTCTCTCTATATATATAGAGAAAAAATATCATTGAGAGTTTAATTAAATATTTAATTTTTATTAATAAAGTATTAGGTCTTCTTTAATTTATCTTCTCTATATTCTTATATTTTAAAATTTTAGATCTTGAATTACATAATCAGTATCAGCATTGTCGGATCGTTGGCGCTAACCATTAATCCCAAAAGCTCGAGCTGTTAGAAATACGCAACCAATTCACTTAAAGCGTACAGACAAAGCGCCCACGGGTCTCGACCGGACTCAACCCATCTGTACGTTAGGTCTATTGTTGGATCTCTTGCCGTTAGGTCTATTGTGGACCGCAGCCCCACTCAACTTATTGGGCTCACCCAACTCAACTTATTAGTCTCCTGGACCTATTGTCACGGGACAAGAAGTTGAACCTATTTAACCCATAAATAAATAGCCAACCAGTATAAATACCACTTCCAACAATTAATATCAAAATTTTTTTATTCTTGCAACAACTACAGCAGTTGTAACATCATAAAACTACACCAGCAGTTGTATTGGCCGAATTCGGTAAAAAGTTACAAGACTAAAAAGCACATTTTGTTGCATATAATGAAAGTTGTTCCCACCTGGGATCATCATTAACTAAGTTCTCATCTCACTCCCAAAGAATATACTGACATACCCAGTTATCACGTACAGTTTTAAAACTTGTGCGGTATTAAAATGGAGGGAAGTACCCTAATAACAAGAAAATAATAATAATAAAAAATCCGTGCAAACCAAAAGTACAAACAAGGCAACTTTGTGTAGGAGCAAAGCCTTTTATTAAAATACTATAAATTTTAGGAGTCAAAATAAAATATATTTTTTTAAAAGAATTAATTGTATGCGATTTTCTGTAAACATATCGAATAGCAGATGTATTCCTACAAAGTTCAACTTTTCATATTTATCTCTTTAAAAGTCCAACGTTATTTATATATATTCCTACCATCTATCTCTGTTAGAAAAATCTAGTTAACCATAGGTTAAATACTTAATTTTAATTAGTTAGTGAGATAAATTTATCTTTTTAATTTTTCAGATATTTCTACATTATTTTTTGAATGAATATTTTTAAAAGAATAAAACTGTCATTTTACATATAATCTATTAAAAAATAAACAGTAAACTAACGATAATAAACCGGAGATATATATATGAATAACGCCGGACTTTTGAAAAGATAAATATAAAAAGTTGAACTTTGTAGAAATATATCTGCTATTCGATATGTTTGCAGGGAGCCGTATGCAATTAATTCTTTTTAAAAATACAAACAGTACTGTCTTGTGATCGCAAAAAAAAAAAATTTATATATATTTTTTATATATATTTTATTTTATTAATATTTTTGAAAATTATTTTTGGCTCGCTCTATAGGGCATGCATTCACTTGTGAGTGACGTTTGCTTTCGAACTGAGGACGGCGTAAGCCTTCGCCGTCAGAGCTAAAAGTGGGACCAATAACACGACGGCCAACGCCGCGCGCTCGGCGAACTTGACGGCACCGCCACCTCCCCCGCCGCTGCTGTCACTCAGTCGAGGGAGGAGGAGGAGGAGGACGAGGAGTAGGATGGCGAGGAAGAGGAGAATGGCGAGGAAGAGGGCCGTGTAGGCGACGCAGAGGGCGCCGGGAAGGGATTTTGCTACTGGGTAGTAGGTGATGCTCCCCACCATCACCGTCTCAGTTATCGCCCCCACCACGACTTTAACGGCCTTGCGGCCGTCATCACCTCCTCCACCACCACCACCACCACCACCACCACCACCACCACCACCACCTTCATCTCCTGTTACATTCATTGTCGGAATATTTACTTGAACTTATAATCTAATATCTGCTTCGTGTATTTATAACCAGATTCCGTGAGAGTGTGAAAAAAATGAGAGAGAAACAATATTTAGTCAAAACAATATTTAATATGTTGAGGCCGTATTATATTCCTTAGACTAAATATTGCTTGTACGTTTGCTTTCGTATCAAAGGAGTCCTCCTATAAATATATAGAAATTATCTCATATACTGATGAGTACACAAAGTGTCGTTCTATAAATATATAAAAATTATCTGAACTGTCAATAAATACGTGACGACCACTATCTTGTCGATTGTTGTTGCAAAACTATACAATGAATCTAATTTTCGATATCAATGAAATGGTACTCTAAAACATTTGTGAACAACTTAAAATTAATGCTAGCAATGAGGGTGAAAGAAAACCACAACATTATTTGGTATGTTTATAAAAATTATCAGAACTGTCAATAAATACGCGACGACCACTACCGTGCCGATTATTGTTGCAATATCATACAATCAATCTAATTTTCGCTATCGATGAAATGGTACTCTAAAAAATTTGTGAACAACTTAAAATTAATGCTAGCAATGAGGGTGAAAGAAAACCACAACACTATGGACTCTTACTTTAACTCTATTTAAGAATTATAAATTTTTAAAATTTTAGTATTTGAAGATATCTAACGAATGCGAGGTATTGTTGCAAAGCTCTCTACTAAATTTTTATCTGAATTCATGTAATTACAGAAAAATATAATAATTTATAAAATTTAAATTAAGTTATTTTTACAGACAACTAAGATAATTTTATTTTTCACTTTACAAATTATAATAATTCTTACAGACAACTTCTACTATAATTTATCAAATTTAAAATTTATATTTTTTACCTTACAAATTACAATAATAATTGTCACATTGATAAAATTTCATCTGAATTTTTTGTGATTGATACTTTTGTTTTGCCAATCAAACACAGCCTCGTAAGCTATAGTTTGTAAAATATTATAAAATTGGGGCAATTTCCTACATACCCCTAAAAATGTTTTTGTTTTCAGATTTACGCCTCTTAGAAGGCTAATATTAAAACTACCCTTCTTACGTTCCAACTTCTTTCCAAAATACCCCTGAAGTTAAACTCTGTTAGTGTACCGTTTGGAACTGTCGTTATCTGTGTGTAATTACTATTTTGCCCTTTCAAATATACCCTAAACCCTAGAATCCTAAACCCCTAAACCCTAAAATCCTAAACTCTAAACCCTAAACCCTAAAACCCTAAATCCTAAACCCTAAAACCCTAAAACCCTAAAAAATCCTAAACCCTAAACTCTAAAACCCTAAACCCTAAACCCTAGAACCCTAAAAAACCCTAAATCCTAAACCCTAAACCCTAGAACCCTAAAAAACCCTAAACCCTAAAACCCTAAAACTCTAAAAAATCCTAAACCCTAAACCCGGGCAAAATAGGTATATCTGATAGTTTTCAACTCCGATTATTATTTAACTCTAGTTTAACCCTAGTTAACTTAACAAAGGGAAACGATAGGGATATTTTTAATAACGGCGGAACGTATGAAGGGTATATTGGAAAGAAAAAAATAAGAGGGGTAAATCAGATATTTCTTCATATTTCAGGGGTACACATGCAATTATCCCTATAAAATTTATTTATAAGTATAGTATTATTCAAAGTAAATTTGGGTAACAAGAATAATCTCAATATTTTTGCAATCTCTCTCTCTCACACACACACATACACACATATATATAGTATAGTAGTTTAGATCTATATATAGTCATACTATTATGCTATCGATAGCATCAAGTAGTTGATGCTACCGAATTTTTTGTCATTAGATCTACTTTTTTAAGCATTTCCAATATTAAGATTATACTATTTTTCTAACCACCCACTAAACTCTAGGAGCCCACTATCATCCTAACCGCACATTACTTTATCCAATGGTCAAAAACCTAATAGAACCAATGACTTGGTACTATTAATAGTATAATAGTCTAGTTCAATATGTATATAAATTTTGCTGCTATGCTATCGGTAGCATCAAGTGTACTGCCAAATTTTCAGCCGTTAGATCTATCCTATTGATCATTTCTATCCCATATATCATAATATTTTATCAACCACACACTAAATTCTAGAAGATCACTATCATTATAACCGATTTTTTTTTATTCAAGAGCCGAAAACTTAATAACATCGTTTCTTCATTTAAGGACCGAAAACTTAATAGCACTAATGATGGGGCATCTGATTCAAGAGAGAGTATGTCCCTGTGTTTTTAAAAGTATGGATATCTTCATACTTATAAATTATTTTTTATGATGGGATATCTGATTCGACAATCGGCTCCGTAGGGGTATGATCTATACTATTAGAATGGTTTAGAAACTAAATTACATAATTTTTCGACATTATTTATCAATTGATTAAAAAGTCTACAAAATAACTATTTTAACGGCCAATGTGGTATGTTTGTAAGTTCAACGGTACCGAGCGATCCAAATCAATAAAAAATTTTAATAGAAAATTCTACTTAATATCAAGAGCAAGATTAATACTGTCAATTTGAAATTTAAATCTTTTATCACTCTTTTTTATTAAATTTTTATTTTCGACAATTTATTTTGAAGTTACTCATTCACTGGACAAACGAAAATAAAAATATTATAAAATTTAGTTTCTAAATAGTTCCAACACTATAAAACATATCTAACTGAACTGATCGTCGAATCAGATATTTTATCATTAAAAACAACTTACAATTATAAAAATCTCGTACTTTCAGAAGCATATGAGCCAAACGTGCACTATATATATATATATATATATATATATAAAGAGAGAGAGAGAGAGAGAGAGAGAGAGAGAGAGTTAGGCTTGTGGTGCTATTATAAGCACGGAGACGTTCGTCCTTATAAGTTGTTTTTGATGTTGGGGCTTTCGAATCGACGATCGACTCCGCTAGACTTGATTTAGAGTATTTGAAGTATATAGAAAATAAATTTTGCGATTTTTAGATATCATTTGCCTAGTAATCGCAATGACTCAAAATCAACGGCGAAAGATAAAAATCTCATAAAATGTGATGATATGACACTGAAATTTTAGATCAAAAATATTAATCTTATTTTATATAGTATAAAGAATTTTCTATCAAAATTTTACATGATTTAAACATTTTACACCGTTAAACATACAAATGGTTCACCACGATCGATAGAAAATATATTTTTTTTCTTTGTTTTTTGTATTTTCTTCAAGCACTGTCCATAATGCATTTTCATGAAGGCGATTACAGAGTCTGACTCTGAATTAAAGGCACAAGAACAGTGAAACTCGCCTCTCCCTGAAATGATCAAGCAATTTATTTTCTAAATTCAGCATGCACGATTTGCGCGAGGTCATTTTTTCAGGTTCATTACTACTTGTACATAGACTTCCTGATTCTGTATGCATGCATTTAAAGCTGCTGAATGTTATCAGAAGCAGCTAGCTCTAGTTCCCACTCGAAACCCCAAGGTATCGTTTGGTAACGGAATAAGTCAGAACTAGCTATTCTGGGGATAGGTATAAAATACGGAATAAGAGCGAAAAAGCGTTTGGTTCGGTTCTAGGGATAAGAGATTTTGTGTTTGGTATGAAAATAAGGAATAAGAAGAATAAAGAGGTTGTGATGATGAGAGTGTATTGGAAAGGAAAAGAGAGAGATGAGAGAGAGGGGTTTCTGATGATGAGAGTGTATTGGGAAGGAAAAAAGAGAAAGGAGATAGAGGGATTTGTGATGATGAGAGTATATTAGGAAGAGAGAAAGGAGGGGAGGAGGGTAGTTTGGTAAAAAAAAAAAAATTATAAAATAATAGGTAAGAACTGTTGTTCCATCTTATTCTGCTTGTACTAGAACTACTGTACCGAATAATTCTTGATGCGTTTGGTACAATAAGGGAGATAAACCTCTTATTCTCTGTTCTAGCCCCGAAACAAACGGTGCCCAACAGTACCCTGAATGTTAGGATTTGATTAGATTTGTAATTAAATTCTAATTGGATTAAGATTAATATTTAAATCTTAAAGGAGTAAATTTATTAAAATTTAAATATTAATTAGAATAAAAAATTATTTAAATTAGAATTTGAATAGCTATTGATATAAGATATAAATAGAACATATATGCTATTATTTGAAAGGATGGATATATCCATAGAGGTTGTGGGGATTAGAATTTAGCCACAGGTATCCACACCCACGATAGTGATAATATTCATGGAGATGGTGGGGAATAGAATTTAGCTACATTCATATTGTGGTATCCACATTCACGGTAGTGATAATACTCATGAAGGTGGTGGGGATTAGAATTTAGCCACACCCATATAGTGGTTGTTATATCCATATAGATGGTGGGGCTAAGATTTAACCACACTCATAGTCTTTTAAGTTTATAGAAGACGAGAGAAGCGTGAGAGAGATTCAGGAGAAGGGCTCGGATTGAACCTACTCTATTGCAGAAGAGCAGTCGGTATATTTTCTGTTTTAATTTTTTTTTTTTTTTTGTGGTGGTATTGGTTCCAGTTTTGTTGGGAGTATAAATTTATAGTAAAAAATTCGATTTGATGTTTTCGTTGCAAAATTTTAACATTAGGCGGTATTAAAGTGGATTGCGGTATCAGAGCGAATTGCGAATTTATATAATCTGATATCGAGCCGAGTACCGAATTTTTTAATTAAAAAATAAAAGTGTTTATTGTTCATCATGAAACTGTTTATATAGGAGGGAACATGTTTGCTCCTAGGCAGGCCTATATTCTATGCTGTCCTCTGCACTATCATAGTTATTTTATTTGCATGTACTAAATCCAAAAGTGCTTTATAACAAAAGTATAGAATGTGAACAACATGGAGATGACTTGTAAAGGGTTCTTGATCAAGCCATTGTAGGAAACTAGAATGCAAAATCTACAAGCCATGCATTTTATTAGTATGATTGCTCACGTGCTTTATTAGTTGTAGCATAATTAGAAAGCACCCGTGTCCCCGTGCATTCTCTATCGGTTGATATTTTTAGCAGACAATGTGCGTCACGTGCCGCACTCTTACGTTACTGAGATCGATCTTGGTCAAGATATGGGTCCCTTTTTATTGGCCTATTTTTTTTATCAGGTGATATTCTTAGCCGATGATATACATCACGTATCATTTTCTAAAATGGCGAAAAATTTTAATCTCAACAATATATATAAAGTGCGGCTAGGGTGCTATTATAAGCACGGAGACACTCGTGCTTATAAGTTGTTTTTTATGTTGAGACTTTCGAATCAACGATCAGTTATATTAAACATTTTTTTTTTCAATAATTCTTAATAATTTTATAATTTAGTAATAATTCTATTAAAAATAAACTTAGTTTTTTTTTTTTTCAACATCAGGCTGAGATAATTTTTTTTTAAAAAAAATACGGTGAATTATTCATCACCGTCTTAAAAACGGTGAACGATTCTCCGCAAAAAAAATATATTTTACTTAATATAATTTTAGGATGATTATTTGTCTAAGGACCTGTTTGACAATCATTGAAGAATAAAGCAGAGTTTTATTTTACAACGTATTGAATATATTAAAAAATTTAATACTCTATAAAAAAATTACTCTGTTTTTAACTGTTTGGATTGTGAACTTTAAAAAAATATTATGTTTTAAATTTAAATTTTCAATAAAAAAAATTAAATTTTAAAATATAAATTTTTAATTTTTAATTTTAAAATTTTCAAATTAGGATTTAAATTTTAAATTTAAAATTTTCAAAATTGAATTTGAATTTTAAATTTAATATTAAAAATTAAAGTTAAAAGATCAAAAATCAAAAATAATATTTAAATTTTAAAATTTAAAATTTAAAAATTAAAATTAAATGTAAAATTTTAAATTTTAAATTTCAAATATAAAATTTTAAAATTTAAAATTTAAATTTAGATTTTATTTTTTAATTTTTTAGTTTTAAATTTAAAATTTAAATTTTTAATTTTTAAAATTTAAATTTAAATTTTTAAAGAGATGCGAAATGCGAAAAAGGATGAGGGAGAAGTGGTACCCAAAATAAAAACAAAAAAAAAAATTATCGGTCTAATTTTTTTTTTTTTTTTCAAAAATACTTTGAAACGATAATTTTACATTGTAATATTTTTATGCTGTTGGATCATCCGGCCTGATTAATAAAAAAACAACGTTTAAATATAAAGTAAAATAGTTTAAAACTCTGTATTCGGTCCTAATTATAAAATTTTTTAAAGGGAATTTTGAAAAAAAAATCCCAACCATGGCCTCCTCCTCCTCCTCCTCCCCACTCCCCTTCCATTTCGCCCCGGTCCGGTTCGCCACCGCTCCGGTCCACCTCCCACTCCGGTTCACCTCCCCGAACCGCTCCTCCTCCTCCTCCGGCACTGGCGCCGCCGCTCGCCGGAACCCTAACCGGCCGGTGTCCGCCGCAGCCGCCGCCGGCGGCGGTGTCTTCGGTCGTCCACTCATCTCCCCCACCGACCAGTGGGGCACATGGGCCGCCGTCTTCACCGCCGCCGCCTTCGGGATCTGGTCCTCCTCTTTCTCCCTCCCCTCAAATTTGTGATTCTTCCCCTCTCATTGTAACTGCATTCCTGTGCTCTCAATATTTAGAATGTAATTTCTTTCAATTTTAAAAATCCTCTTTTTCACTTTTTTTTTTTTTTTTTTTTTTTTTTTTTTTTTTAACGGTGTTAATAGAGAGATGAAATGAACAAATTATTCTTACTTATTTTATAAGAAAAAAATTAAATTTTTAATAGGCTAAATTACAGAAAAACTTCCTGTCATATCCGCTTTTCTACTTTACCCCTGTCATTTAAAAGTCGACAATCTGTCCCCTCGTAATTATCGAATTGTGCAATAACCCCCCGCCGTCAGTTGACCGTCAGTTAACCGTCAATTTTTTTGAAAATATATTTTCATATACCCAAAATACCCTTAATTACGAGGGGGCAAGTTGTCGACTTTTAAATGACAGGAGGGTAAAGTGGAAAAGCGGAATATGACAGGGGGGTTTTCCGTAATTTAGCCTTTTTAATATATATCTATCATTTTAAAGTTATTTTGGGTATAAATTATAAAAAATGGATCAAATTACGACGAAATCTAACAGAAGGAGACTAAATGCATCGAGTTGAATTTTTAAGTGGGTAAAATATAAATTTTTGAAAGTTTTAGTCTAGTCACTATTCATATGCTATCTAATGTACCTTTAGGTACCGTTTAGTTCGGGGATTATGAGCTTGGGGATAAATTTTTTTATTTCTAAAATAGCTTGCTATTCCGAAATAGTTAGGGATAAAAGAAAAATAGTGTTTGGTTTGTAAAACTGTTATTCTTAGGAAAACTGAAATTGTGTTTAGTTCATTTATTAGAATAAGCGAGAATAGTGAAAAAATAAGAATAATTATAATTTTAAAATAATAATATTTTATCTAATTAATTAATATAAAATATTAATTAAATAATAATTAATATTTGTATAAATTAAAATTTATATTTTAGTAAATAATACCGTTTAATTTTTTAAAAATTAAAGTTAAAAATTTTAAAATTTGTATAAATTTTAAAATTTTAAAATTTATTTAATTTATAAATTTATTAAAAATTAAAGTTACAAATTTTAAAAATTATAAAATTTAAAATTTCTCTAAATTTAAAAATTTAAATTTTAATTATCTCGAAAAATATGTAAAATATGATGCAAAAATTTTTATTTTTAAATTAAAAAATTTCTATAAAAAATTTAAAAATTTATATATACAAAATTTGTATAAATTTTAAAATCTTAAAATTTTAAATTTTTTAAAATTTTTAGATTTATAAAAAATTGAAGTTAAAAATTTTAAAATTTATAAAATAAAAAAAATTTAAATTTAAAATTTTATAAATTTCAATTTAAATTTTTAAAAATAAAAAAAAAGATGAAAATAAGGTTGTTTCCGGATGGGAACAATCTTATTCCTACCAATAGGGGGAATTGTTATCCCCCTCCTTAACGGGCTATTCCAGAATAACCCGTTAAGGAAGGGATAAAAATCCCTCCATTTTTTTTTTTTGTTTGGGGAATAAAGGGAGGATAAAGGAGTTATCCCCCAACCAAACATGGCCTTAAAGATTTTAAAGTTATATTAATATTTCTGGAGAACTGGAATACTTTTGTTGATTTTATAAAATTCTTTCAAAATATTTCTATTTTTTTCTTTAGGGATTAGTAATGAGATTGGGCTTTAGAAGGGTATTTTGGTAAATTCATAATAAATTTGAAAATTTTGAATGGTGGTAAAAAGTAAATAAGCGAAAGTCTTCTATAAACATATAGAAATTATCTAAATTGTAGACCATTTTGAGTTTGGCTACCCCGCCTTTCTAATTTTTGATTTTATTGCGGAATCTTTCAATTTGTTTGTTTTGATTCAGCCAACGATATTTTGACTTTCATGATGAATTTACAATTGCGATAATTCATACATTGTCCTACAAAAAGTTATCTATGTGGATCGTAAATACTCACTAACTTTCTCAAAAGCACATTATGATATAAAGTACACCCACAGTACTTAAGGACTCAAATATAACGCTTACGGATTTCGACCTGATTCAATCTATCTGAACGTTAGGTTTATTTTCGGGCCTTTTGCAGTTAAGTCTGTTGTGAACCACAGCTCCACTCAACTTATTAGTCTTCCGAACCTATTATCACGGAGTAGAAAATAAAACTTATTTTAGCCAATAATAAATAACCAATTCACCGTCATGATTGATCATAAAGAGGTTGAAATCTTAACGTTTTCTTAGATCAAACTAAGGATTTTCTAAGTTTCTTAATTGAGCCACACATAGGAATGAACACTTTTTGTTATTCAGAAAAATGATTTAAAATTAACTCTGAGCTCTGTTAATAGCATCACCCTTCTTTTCTGCGGATTTTGAGTAGGTCAGAGAGGACCAAGCTCGGGAGCACGTTGAGTGGCGCACTGGTGAGCACGCTGGTAGGCCTGGCGGCTAGCAGTGCTGGGATCATCCCCGCCAACGCTGCGACATACGGAGTGGTGTTGGAGTATTTGCTGCCGTTGGCCGTTCCGTTGCTCCTCTTCAATGCCAACCTTCGTCGGGTGGTCAGGTCCACCGGTACCATGCTCTTGGCCTTTCTGATCGGATCAGGTAACTTTCAATAGGGATGTAGCATCCCAATAGTTCCACATCAGATGAAAAATAAAAAATCTTGATTAGGAATATAAGAGGCCACACACACCTAATAATAATAACTAGGTGTAAGTATTTTGAGCTGGTAGTTTAGGCTTAACGAGTTATTATTGTTAGCTAATTGAGTCGTTACATAATATTTATGGATAGCCCCCGTACTATTCCAATATTGTGACTTAGGTACTCATACTTAATCCCGCAAACACTAGTGTCTATTTGGTCTTATGCTTCTGCTTTGGTGAAAACTAGAAGACTTAGGCCTAGTTTGGTAATATGGTGACCAAAAGCATCATTTTTATACTATAAATGACACAAGAAATCTAAAAGCGTTTTTAATCTTTCTTTTGTTTATATAATAAAATTGCAGTTGCAACCACCACATGAAAAAATGTGGCTACATGCATCTCCGGTGGCGATTGCGACTGCAATTTTAGAGCGTAAAAGAAGGAAAGATCATAAGCGCTTTTAGATTTTGTTCGTCTTTTATAGTATAAAAATAGTGCTTTTAGCCACAATATTACCAAACTAGGTCTTATTGACAGCAGCACTATGAATTAATATTATGTCAATAGAGTAAGTTCTTCTTTCAGTTGTGCCCTTGAAACGAAGCTAGGGCAGCGATGCGAATACTTGTGAGTGAACGACCCCGAACCTCGAAAGACATTCACAGTACTTCATGAAACAGCACTACACTTACAGCAAGACCGAACAACAAAGAAATAAAGTAATAAAATAAATGAAATTGAATAGCTTATCTTTAGCTGTTTACGAGAAAACACGCAAATCAAATTAAGAAAGATTACAGAGGCGGTAACTGAACTCTATTCCATTAACTTTTTGTTGAGCATGTGAGGTTTCACTGATTTAGTAGGAACTCTTTCAGATGACAATTGAATACTCCTTTTCTGCATGTTGTTTATTCAATTAGTGTAACTTCGTGTTGACGAGTAAATGTGAGATCAGTAGATGCTTTTAGCTTTTAGTGCTCTGATCTTATTTTTCTTCTGAAAACCTGAAATGCTGTTCACCAATTGCATCATGTGTTTTGTCTCTATTTTCTACCGCTGTTGTGGTTTTCTTTCACCCTCATTTCTAGCATTAATTTTACGTTGATCGCAATTTTCTGGAGTTCTATTTCATCGCTGTCTGAAATTAGATCCTTTGTATGAGAGTTGCAACAGTAATCGGCACGGCTGTCGCGTATTTATTGATTCCCATGAGATCACTCGGACAAGACAGTTGGAAGATTGCAGCAGCACTCATGAGTAGTTACATCGGAGGAAGTAAGATCAAAAGTTTTCTATTATTATCGCTTCTTAAAAGTTTGTGGATCGTAAGCACTAGCAAATTATTCCAAAAACATGTATTGATAGAAATGACGCACCTATCACACTTAAGAGCTCAGCCACAGCGTTCCCATCTTAACGTCAGGTCTATTGGTGCGTCTCTTGTCGTTAAGTCTCTTATGGACCGCAACCCCACTCAACTCATTAGTTTTCTGGACCTGTTGTTACGGGGCAGAAAGTTGCACCTATTTTAACTGATAACAAAGTTGTCCATAAGTCTCTCTCTCTCTCTTGTCGCATTGTGCTAACCAAATAAACTGTGCATCGCGGTTACTGGAAATTGAGATCTTAGGGCCAAAAACAGCCAAAATTAACTGATACCCAAATTTGGTTTAGTCCCATCATCTTGTACCAGTGTTTTTGTCAGATTTTGTACAACATTGTTAAGGGTAATGATATCCTCGATCTTTCTCATTACTCCAATTATCTGGAATTAGGATAAACAAAGTTGTATTTAGACATACAAAAGTTGAAGAAATGGTTATTAAAGATAGAATTGACTAGCAGTAAAATAATAGATCAAACATCAAGAAATTTGGTTCTATTCACATCATTCTTTCCAGAAAATCTGTAAAAGCCATTCCTACTTTTAGACAGATTAACTGAAACTGGCTTCAGACCCTTGTTGCTGACCGGAATTTGCTGCAAGTTTAAAGCTGAGATGTGTTGACTTTGTTTACAACATTTTATCCGAGTGAGCAGGATTGTATTCGTTCACTTACAATTCTGTAAATATGCCACATTTTGGTGATCTCAAATCGACTAATTTTGTCTCATCCTCTCGCTTTTTTAATTCTAGCCGTCAATTACGTTGCTGTCTCAGAAGCTCTCGGCGTTTCTCCATCAGTTTTAGCGGCAGGGGTGGCTGTCGACAATGTCATCTGTGCAGTATATTTCGCATTACTTTTTGCTTTAGCATCTAAAATACCACCAGAAGCTACAACTTCCACCGAAGGTGTGTTTTCCTTACTCAATTTCCGTCGTGTTTCAACAGTTAGGATCAAAAATGATATCGTCGTATTACATTGTATCGCAGAAATTGTAAACATGTAATATAATAGATACTATGAACACTTGAGCAGGTGTTCAACTGGGTTCTGAATCTAAAAGAGAAGACAAGTTACCTGTACTACAAAGTGCGACGGCAATTGCTATATCCTTCGGAATCTGCAAAGTAGCTGCATATATAGCTAATAAATTGGGTATTCAGGGAGGGATTCTCCCCTGCGTTACAGCTATTGTGGTCGCCATGGCGACCTTGTTTCCTTCGCAAATCGGAACCCTCGCACCTGCTGGTGAGGCCATGGCTTTGATTCTTATGCAGGTAAAGATTCCTCTCGACGCCAACTTATTCTCTACACATGTTCATGCACGCACACTCACGCAGACGCAAACACCAATGCGCAGATGCACACGCATTATGCATTGCATATTGATTTCTAAAACATGGTGAGTGTCAGTAAAAAAAGTGATCCCAAGTTACTTTACGAAAACTAGCGCAAGTCGAAACAAGCAAAAGTCGAAAGCATAATGTCTATATCGGAATTGCGAAGTGATTTTAGTTAGTAGCAGGTTTTCTTCGCGGTGGTGGGAGCAAACGGTAGCATTTCAAACGCGCTCACGACAGCGCCTAGTATCTTCTTATTCGCGTCGGTGCAAGTGCTGGTCCATCTTATAGTGATTCTAGGAGTCGGACGGCTCCTTCAGTTCGATCTCAAGTTACTTCTCATAGCTTCGAATGCCAACATTGGCGGCCCGACGACCGCTTGTGCAATGGCGACCGCCAAAGGGTGGAGTTCCATGATCATTCCGGGGATCCTCGCAGGCATCTTCGGAATCTCCGTCGCGACATTTCTGGGAATAGGGCTTGGATTGTTTGTTCTGAGACATATGTAATGATTCGCGAATTTTGTTGCTGATAGAGAATTTGTGTATTCCTATTGAAATATCATCTTGTAATGCAATGCCATAGCTTATTTGTGCATGGAACTTCACTGTTTGGCGGGCATCCGGAATACTTGTAAGTTGTTTTTAATAATAGAGCATCCGATTTGCCAATCGGTTTTTTGATCTATATTGGTGAAACTATCTAGAAATTAAATTTTTTAATTTTTTAATTTTATTTGTCTAGTGAACGAATAGTTTTAAAATAAACAGCTGAAAATAAAGATCTAAAAAAAAATATAATGGTAAGACTCAAATTTTAAAATTTTTTTTATATTAAGTAGAATTTTTTATTAATGTTGTATTTAATTTGAATTATTTTACACTATTGAATTTACAAATATATCATATCAGTCGTTAAAAAAGTAATTTTTGAAACTTTTTTATTACTTGGTAAATAATATTAAAAAATTATAAAATTTAATTTCTAAATAGTTCGTAAATTATATCTAACGAAATCGATCGTTGAATCAGATGTTACTTACTAACTTCTAGCTCTAACAGGCATAATCAAACACTTCCATCTTACATAAAAGTGTAAGATTTTATTATTTTTTGTAACTTTATTTCGACTTGAAATTATTATATTTCCCTTTAAAGAGGAATTCAAGTGGTCAAATTAAATTGCTCTGTCACCATCGATGCTTCAGTAGTTGGTTGGTATCTGAGGTTCGATCCCGTGCTTTTCCCATTTCAGAAAATGGGTGATTTGATTTGACCTCAAAAATGACTAAAATACACTTTATTTAAAGAAAAATACTATGTGTACACCCGTAAGGGGTGTACATCTCACACCCCCACCCATCTAAGGGTGGGGGTGTGATGATGGGTCACTTAATGTGATCCGTAAAAAATATCGCCACTATTAAAATGATGGAGATGTATAATATACACCCCTTCGGAGTGTACATGTAGCATTGCTCTTATTTAAAATTTATTATTATATTTTATCAATCTTTATACTTTATTTAAGATTTATTTTTATTTTACTATTTTTATACTATTTTCTTCTCTCCCAGATATCATCACTATATTTTTTTTTTCTCCCCAATTTTTACAGTTTTGGACAAAATTTAATAACTTTATTAAGACACACGAATTATATAATAAAAAAAATATAAAATAAATTTTTATAATCAACTCATTAAAAATTTCTATTTAATTATTTTTAATGTCAAAATGAGCAGAATATATACTTTGCTACTTTTAACTATAGGTGGCAATCCAGCTCGCTGTTCGCGAGCCAGCTCGTGTTCGGCTCGAAATAAGCTCGAGATCGAATCGCCCGTTTAGTAAACGAGCCGAACACGAGCCGAATTTTTCAGCTCGTTTAATAAACGAGCCAAACACGAGCTGGATCAGCTCGCTCGTGTTCGACTCGATAACCGCTCGAATATATATATATATATATATATATATATATATATATATATATATATATATATATATATATATATATAAACTTTACTATTTAGATTTTAGACTATCATTTTTTTATGAATTTTAATTATTAGATTAAAGTTTTAATTTTTTAATTTTCTTTCAACTTTCTACCTAATAGTAGGAATGAAAATCAAACTTGTTGTTCGCGAGCCGGCTCGTGTTCGGCTCGTTAATAAACGAGCCGAATACGAGCCGAATTTTTCAGCTCGATATTTAAACGAGCCAGCTCGTGTTCGGCTCGTTATTAAACGAGTCGAACACGAGCCGACCCCAGCTCGCTCGTGTTCGGCTTGTTGACACCCCTACTTTTAACCAGTATTTTCAATAACCTTTATATAAAATTACAGGTTTATTGCTTATAGTGTAGAAATTAAAAAAAAAAAAAACAAAAAAAGAATAATTGAGTAATGCCTTTGAAAAAATAAAATAGTACAATAGAGAAAGTGACCAAAAAAATAAAAAAAAAAATAAAAAAATTCAATCATCCTTTTTACAAAGGTTTTACATCTCAGCTCCTCTCAAACACAGCTCTCTTCCAGGTAATGCAATGCCCAAAGCCAACAATATTAGCAATCCAAACTGAAATCTACTCCCCCCTCATAAATACCATGATAAAAGGGAAAAAAAAAAAGAAAAAAAAAAGAGAAGAATTTGATACAAAAAACAAGAAAGTTAAGCACCATCACCAACATGAGAGAAACTCGATACTGCTCCCGGCGATGGTGATGGTTTGTCGAAGGAAGCCCGGAGAAGAACAACGATTCGCTATATCTCGTTCGCGCTCATCCGTCGTAACCACCCTGTTAGTCCCACATAGAAACATTATTGAGAAAATAAAAGAACATATGTTGAACCAAGAATTAAGCTACTATATTATCAACAGTATCAAGTAATTGGTGCTATTAGATTTTCGATCCTTAAATGAAGAAATGTGCGATTAGAATGATAGTAGTTCTCTAAAGTTTAGTGGGTGGTTGGTGTAGTAGCCGGACTCGTGGAACCAGCTCGCTGATATTAATAATTCTCAACTTACATTTTTCCTCATTCTGTTCAAGTTATTATTGATCCTTGGTTTGGTTAGCGGCGACATACTAATGTAAACAAGATTAGGGTTTGAAATCACTACTCACACAAATCACAGAGCTGCTGAATCTCGGAATCCGTGCTCCGTTCCGATTTGTGTCTGTTCTACGAGATTCTGCTCCTCGTGTGTTTCTTCATCTTCGGATTCTTCGTAATCGGAGTCTTCTGGGGACCCTACGGTACTATTTGGCGGCTTGTCGCCGGTATTGATGAGATTCTTAAACCACGCACCCGCGAAAAGTGGGTCCGCGCTACTTGAATTGCTAGGGTTCTCTTCTGTCACAGGCGTAGTATTTGAAGATGAACCAGTGAAGAATCTGTAGGCCACTTTGCCGACATTTAGAATTTCTTCTTTGGCTTGTCTAAACTGCGCTCAAAATAGAGAAAACAATGAATTGCTAGCTCAACTAAATCGAAGAAGCAATTTTCAAATAGATGATGATGCATGAAGCATAATGTATGATAAATTTGTTTCTTGGATACCTAAAAATGGATCAATTTTCTGGAAATTTTGAGCTGGAAGTATGTAAGAACAAATATTATTGAGTAAAAAAAAAAGAAGAAAAAAAAGCACATAGCAACTGAAGGTTTTGTAGAAATTGGTTGTGCCGCACATAGCAACTGAAGGTTTTGTAGCAACTGATTTATAATCGGCACCAATGTCAGCGCCATGAGCATAAAGTGGGACATGAACATCTGTTACTGAATTTATTTTCCAAGAGCCTATGTTATTGACGACTCAATCTCCATCACACAATCAGTTGTATCTATGCGAAAATTCAAGTTTAAAAACTACATAGGACAAAAGCTAATTCTGAGCAGAAAACAAATAAAGGGATGGGCGTGCCGAAATAAGTCAGAAATCAGCAAAGAAGCTGAAGAGCAAACCAACCTTTGTCGCTGTAGTTTCTGCCACCTCCATTGCGGCATCGCCAGCATTGGCAAAGCGATTAACCCAACCTGTGATGTTGCAACGCATGGTGTTATAAACAGTAAAACAATTTCCCAGCAGCATAGAGTATGCTTCTATCTAACTGACAAATATAAGAGAACAGCAAAAAACACCAAACGGGAATAGAAATGAATCACCTTTCACAGTCACCCTTCGTAATAAGTGCTCATCTAATCACAAACTCCGCTACTTCAAGAGCATACTCCGATCAAATAACTTTCCTAATAGGAACGTCAACAATGGTAACTGATGAAGACGGGAGAATATGTATAGGGCATAAATCTATCTTCAATTCATTTTTGTATTTGTTTGCACTCATTGAACCCATTCACTTCACAGATCAAGCCTTAAATTATCTATCCTGCATTCCCCTTTGTATTCCCACTGTTTTTAGCTACTTGACTCGAGGTACAGAAGACGCTAAATTTCTCGGCAATCAATATTTATGAAAATTCATCTTTTCTCCCACTCCTAACAGCGCACTAGATAACTTTGGTCATAGTCCTACTTAAGGCCTCCAGCATTGTCATTATTGTTTGAACTATTGATTACTGCATTACATAAATCTTTCGAAAGAAAAAACAGTAACAATGGCATTAAAAAAGTCAAAAGGCACTTCTGCTCCATCCATAGTCCAGACCTTGTAAAGTAGTAGTTACAAAGAAAGATAGGGAAACCTATTTATTACTTTTAAAGCTTCCAAAAGCTAAAAGGCAATGCAAACTAGTTAGGGGCCCATTAAATAAATAAAACAATAAAAAAAAAGAGGCACCTAAAGCATTCACTTCAAGCGAAAATTACTCTACAAAAACAAAAGGAGAATATGCATTACCAGGAAGCTTAGGGACATCAAGCCTCTCGCAGAAAGCATCACAGAAGTGATTGCAGTTTCTAGATAGAAGGTCGTACGAGTTCCCAGGCCATTCTCTGCTAAGTTCTCTCAATATTTGATTTACTGTGAAAATGGAACAGCTTGTGTTGCCGAGTACAATGGACTCGCGAAAGGTATACATAGGATTCTCTCTCGGTGGACAATTAAAAACTCCGCTACCGTAGTCGCAGTATCCAAAGGACCATTCTTCATCTCCGTAGACCTGCCAATACAGATTAACAAGATATGTACTAAAAGTAATTAAAACTTAGAATATTACTGCACGAAAAAGTAAAAAGCTTCATAATTCATGAACAATTCAATAAGGGCACCTGTTGAGAACGTAGAAAATAGAACTTGACGGTTGAAAGTATTAAGATTTAAACAGTTTTAGCTGAATTTTCCACAGCGGTGGTCAAGATTATACGGTTGAATAAACTACACAGCATGACAAGATCAAAAATAAGTTAAGATAATATCAAGGCAAATCCAAAACACTAATATGAAAGGTCTTTAACTGTAGCCATAGCACAAGTATTTCAGCCTTTTCACCAATTCTGTATATACCTGTGTGTGCATGCGTGTCTTTAGTTGTTTTCCC
Source organism: Tillandsia leiboldiana (assembly GCA_029204045.2). Taxonomy (NCBI): domain Eukaryota; kingdom Viridiplantae; phylum Streptophyta; class Magnoliopsida; order Poales; family Bromeliaceae; genus Tillandsia; species Tillandsia leiboldiana. The sequence goes on along the minus strand of CM055080.1, from coordinate 9,830,229 downwards.
TTAGTTAAGATGTTTCATGACTCTTTATGACTTTCTAGTGTTCCCCATATACCGATGTGAAATCTACAAACAATGGAATAAACTTCCACCCACACAAAACTCGTTAAATTTGTTAACGCTTTTCTTGCTAACTTTTAGAGCCTCAAAATGCAATCATTACAATCGCTTCCATAGAGAAATTCATTTCATAATTTGTTTCTAGCAAATTGTGACCAACTTTCCCATAAACAGTCAACCTTGATGACCAACTTGCATGCCAACCGATTTTCTTCTCAACATTATCATTTACTATGTAATCTCCAAAAGAAAAAAACACACACGAGTTCTTTCCATATAACCTAATGATCCGCAGTAGAAATCAGTACGATAATAGAGTACATGAATGAGACACAAACGGGCAAGAGCCAACATCAACGATTTCCATCAATATTTGATATGACACCCCAATAGTCCCACATCAAATAGAAAAGGAATTACGATTGGGTATATAAGGACTAAGGACTCTAATACTGATAACTGAGTTTAGACATTTTGGGGCAGTGGTTTGGGTCTAATGAGTTATTAGTGTTACCAGGATGGGCCGTCACATTTGCAGAAAACTGCTACCATAGCAGGGTCTATGGAGGGCAAGATGCATGCAGAGTCTCATCACGATTACCGGAAAGGCCATTGATGTGGATCAAATCTACTTTAGTCGCAACGCAAGTGTACTGCATTGATCCACAAATTTCACCATAAAGTAACAGAATTTGATAAAGATTACCTATTTTTGAGACTACAAGTACACCGCATAGATCTTGGGCTCCACCGATTACAGCACACAAAGCTCTAATTTCATCAACCAACAACAAAATTTCCCATCACAATATGTCCCAAACTTCGACTTCATTTCCCCTTATAACACATAAAAAGAATTAGATACGTAGAAATCGGCTCCAACCAATCTCAAATTTCACTGTAAACGAATGAAATTTGTGGGACTATTACTACACTACGTTGATCTTTGATCTGGGTTCCGCACAACGCAGCACATACAGCTCTCATTTCAACCAAAAATCATACCTTTTCCATTTCCAACCACATATCCGTCCAAAAAAATCCAATAAACTGCTCTTAAAACACTGAGAATGAAGCAAACATCATGGAAACGATTGGAGCTTAATGAAGAGTACCAATTTTTGGGCCAATTTCGGGACTGATACTATACAGCATTGATCTGTGGTTCCTCGGAATCAAAAATCGTGTTATTCTCATCACTAATCGCCCTAAATCTCAAATCCCGCAACAGAAGAACAGAAAAAATGCTAAACCTAGAATCCACCTGCACGGCGCTGTGGAAGATGCCGCCGAGCCCAATGGCGTCCTTGAAGACGCGGTTGATCTGGAGAATGGTGTTGTTCGTCTTCTCCGATTCACTGTTGGTGACATCGTACACGTGCACCACCACCTCATTCATCCTCCTCCTCCCCCCCCTACCCCCCTACCCCCCTCTCTCTCTACACCACTACTACTCTCAATGATTCGTCTCTCTCTCCTCTCTCTCTCTCTTTCTAGGTCTTAGGGTTTCGCCTCCGAGGGCGCTCGAGGACGACGACGACGAAGAAGAAGAAGAAGAGGGGGGAGAGTGTGATTGTGCGCCGAAGAGGCCCCAAAAATTCGACACCGTAACGGCGTTACGACGGGGAGTTTGGGGGCTGGAGGGAGTTACGACTTACGATTCCGTTCCGTTACGTTCCGTTATGTTCGGTTAGATTATTGTGGGATGTGCTTGTTTACGTGTACCCAACGTTACTATTTTATGACATAGCAATGCCATCGTTACATCTAAATATTAATAAATAAATTTTAAATATTATTATTAAATTCTAAGTCGTGGCACGTTGCTTTCTAAGAAATCATTTATTTTATAATTATTTTATCTTTAACATATTTAACCCTTTTGATATTTTGTATTTAGTCGCTGTCCAAAATATTATAGTCGAGTTAAAAAGTTTACTAGTGTAGCAACCCGCGCGATGCGGCGGATAAAAATTATAGTAAAAATTTATAAATTAATTAAATAAATAAAAATATAAAAAAAATAGAAAAAAATAACTATAAATTTTGAAAGTAAAAAAATAAAATTTAAAGAACTTTGTAGCAACAGTAGAAAATCTAAGGCCTCAACAGAAGATAGTCGTACCTGATCAAAAGAATTTGCACAAAATGCCAATATTAAAATATGATATAATATACACGGGCTGAAGAACTAACGTATAGCATGGCATGAATAAAATAACTTTATTTTTAAAGATATCCAGCTGCAAAAGTTCCAAGTGGATATTTTGATAGCAATAAGTAAATAATTTGAAAACAAAGTAGTGATATCAAACATACATTGGCATGCAAAATAATTGGAATTATCAATATTTCTACTTGTTATAAATTATTTTACATTTGATGACTGAATAAAAACAACATATGCCTACCTAAGCAACAACTTATACACAAAAGAACCAAACCTAGGGAAATAAATAGTAGTGCAGCCTATACCTTCAGACCACGTGAACTTACCCAGGCTCTCAAAAGTAGTTCAAAAATAGAATTCATGAAAGACCTGTAAAAATTCCAATATATATATATATATATATATATATATATATATATATATAGAACATAAGAAAATACCATATATATATATTTGTATTTACGATAATTAAACAAACTAACTTACATTACATCACTGTCGAGAAGTGGTTCCGAAGGAAAATCACTAAGGTATTAAGATGCAGCCTAACACCAGCACTTAAAAGCTGAAAGCCATGTCGGGAAGGGAATGGGGAGGGAGGAGAAGGGAGGGGAGAGGAGCACTAAGAGAACATGTAGGTAGAGAAGAGAAAGAGTGGGGAGGAGGGAGATGAAGGGTTATGCGGTAGGGGTTAGGGAAGGAGAGAGAGTGGGGGGAGATGAAGGGTTATGCGGTAGGGGTTAGGGAAGGAGAGAGAGTGGGGGGAGATGAAGGGTCGTACGATGGGAAAGTAGAGAGAGAGTATAAAGAGATGAAGGATTGTGTGGGGGGAAGGAGAGAGAGGGGCCTACCATCCTCAAAATAAGGAGGTACAGCCACGTCAGATTTAGCCATGAGAAATCATATATAGGTATAGATATATATAATTAGGCTAGAATACTATCGATAGCACCAAGTCATTTGTGCTATCAAGTTTTTAGCCTTTGGATTAAAAAATGTGTGGTTAAGATGATAGTGATTCCCCAGAATTTACTAGGTGGTTGGTTGAATAGTAAAAATTTTAGGGGACTACTATAATCACAATCGCATATCTTTTCATCCAACGGCAGAAAACTTGATAGCACCAATTACTTGGTGCTATCGATAGTATTCTAGCCGGACTATATATATATATATATATATATATATATATATATATATAAATTTATCATACGCAAAATTATTCCTATTTGTCTTGTTGACGGCTCTACTGGTTAGGTTTAAATATAAATTTTACGATCTCATCTAAAAAACGAAGAAATGTATTTCAACGGGCTTCCACCCTAAATCTTTTTGGCTCAATAATATTAAATGGCTGTCGATCAGCTCTAACACAAGTGGCAAAAAACTTAATAGTTGATATTCGAGATTCTAAATTTAAAATCTGGTTGCTTCATATTTTCAGCTAAAGCGGATAGCATGCTATATTTTTCTCAAAAAAAAATAATATTAGATGGCTCTCAACAACACGGGTCGGGCCTTAAACCTGAGCGAAGCTGGGCCTTCTTTTTGGGCTAGGTTAAAGAGACAATTCTAGGCTCAGTATGCAGCTAAATTTTTTATGCTGTTTTAGGTCGATAACCAATATAAAATGACCTTTGTCCCGGTCGGTCGTATCAGGTAAGGTCGGATCAAGTCAGGTTGAATGGGAGAGTCTCGGGCACGGGTCATCAAAGAAATTGAAATTTCAAACTCGCCTCAATTTTTTATTGAGTATTTTTTAGTATTAATCCTGATGGACAGAACGAGACAAGTTTCATTGTGTAATTTGACAATGAATAATTTTATGTCATGTTTGATTAAGCCTCCTTTTTTTTCATCCAGAAATCGAAATGAAAATTGACGAATTTGTTTGTAGGTGTTCGGTATGCGAAAGTCTCATTTCAATTCCGATTCCTAGATGGATAAAAATCTCTCAATCATCCATTTTTTCAATTCTGCTTAAGAGGCTCGATTGAAAATTTAATTCCAACTAAGAAAATATACTTTATAAAAATATCTCAATTATATTTTATATGTTTTTATTTAAATTTTATTTATTTTTTACTTTAATTTTTAATTAAAATATAAATATAAATTTAAAATTTAAAATTAAAATTCTAGATTTTGATTTAAATATTTTGAATTTGATTTATAAATTTAAATTTAAATTTATATTTATATTTAATTGTGAGTTTGAATTTGAATCAAAACAAAAAATTAGTTTTATATTTTGAATTGTCTACTCAATTTTAAATTTTAAATTTTTAAAAAATTGACATTAAAAATCTTGGTTTATCATTTCAATATTTTGATGTAAATTTTCAATATTTTAATTTTAGTTTGAATTTAAATTATAAATTTAATTTTATATTTTGAGGTGCAAACTCTATTTTAAATTATTTTTATATTTTATATTTTAATTATTTTTTGATAATAAAAAAAAATTAAATATTGAAAACAAAAATCAGCCAAATTGTTATCTTCAACCAAACATATTGAGAGATTTTATCGTCCTATTTTTTATTTCCGTCAATTTCAATTTTCATTCCGATTTTATTTTCAATTTTAAACTAAACGCGTTCTTAATATATTTTCTTCTAAATTTACAAAATATGACTAAGTAGTGCACCATTACATTTATCATCTTGATCCTTAACTCTTCACTTTTTAAAAATAAAAAAAATAAATTAGTGGGTGAGCACACATATAATAATTACTCATTTAAAGTGGATACCTAAGCTCTAATCTTGTTTTTTATTGCAATAGTACATGCTTTGTATTTATCTACTTTTAAATGGTGGACCATAATTGCTCTATTACATTTTTAAGGACAATGCTCATAAAAGCTTACATTCTTGTTGCAACCACTTCTTGATAAAAAGGTAGCCATTACATTAAGATTCTCTTTTTCAAGAGAATTTTCACAGACAAACCAATTGAGCAATTCACATATAAATTATTATTTTTGTAAATCTTACAAATATATATAAAATTTATTTATAAAATTTTAAATAGTCATCATTCTTATCCATATTCGTCCGCAGGCGGACGAATATACAGATTGCCTACCATATAGTTTATTATTATTATTATTATATTTTTATTTTTATACTTTTCAAATATAAATAATATATATATATATATATATATATATATATATATATATATATATATATATATATATATATATATATATATATATATATATATATATATTATTTTTAAATATTTTTAATCTGATCTGCTCATTTTGGTATTTTGTCTTTCTAATTGATCATAACATCTTTCTTTTCGATGTGTTGCTAGAAATATAACTTATAATGGTTAAATTATAGAAAATTTTTCTGTAATATTCCTCTTTTTTATTTTGTCCCCCTGTCTTTTAAAATCCTATATTTTGTCCCCTCGTAATTACTGAAATATGCATTTACCCCGTCACAATTCCGTGAGTGAACCGTCAATTTTTTAAAAAATATTATTAGATATATTCAAAATACTCTTCAAAAATGACGGAAAATAAGCTAAAACCCTTTCTCTCCCCAATATAAGGTAAGGGCATTTTCGTCAATTTATCTCCTCCGTTAATGCCATTGCCCCCTAAAGACAATTCGGTAATTACGAGAGGATAAAATGTAAGCTTTTAAAAGACAGGAGGGCAAAGTAAAAAAACGGGATATTACAGGAAGGCTTTCTGTAATTTGGCCCTTATAATTTAAGCATTATAACATACAAGAGATAATAATAATAAAAAAAAAAGACATTAGAAGAAATTAATGTTAGAGTTTTAGAATGAATTAAATAAGAAAATTATTTTTTATTATTTTTAATTTTATTTATAAATTATATATGGAAAATTGTCTAAAATAGTCATAATTTAATGGTTTTTCACTCATTTTACCAATAATAATTTTGGATAAATAAAATAGTATATATACCTGTAAATTTATGAGTAATCCATCAATACCTACATGAAACCTATTTATCTATCACCAATTATAGTTATTTTAATCTTATCAAATGCTTTGAATAAGTGCTAAATTAAATTATACACCAACCAACATGCACATGAGTGGGGCTTCTATTTTTTCACTTTTTAGTAGATGAGCTCATATGCTAAGTGGGGTTTGCCTAACAACCCCCAACTTTATTTTTTTTATTTTCAGAGAGAAAAAATTAATATATTATTTTAATATAAAAAAAATATTATTTTATATTATTTAATAAAAATAATTTTTATTATATCAAATACGCAACCGTAAAAATGCGTATTGAATATAAAATATATAAATAACATTCTTTAATAATTTAAGTCATTCGGGAAAAATAATAATTTCGTATTATTTAACAAATTTATTTTATTAATATTTCAAATATTTTGTTTCTCTTTTTTTATATATAAATATGAAAAAAATTGCACATCCTACCTAAACGATATATATCTTATATTTTATCCATCTCATGATAAAATAAATTTTACTAATTATTTTAATATGTCTGTGAAAGAAATTTCGTCTTTGAATAAATAAAATATATATCATATATCTCATTCGTGATGTATAAAAAGTATTGATCATAAATATGAGATAATATTTTATATACTCTTTACTATTTCTGAAATATTTTATTTAATCTAAATTTTAAAATATACCCTTGGTATATTTTTCCGTCATTCAAATATAACACCACTGTGACAGTATCCGTTAACTTATTTTGAATTAAATTTTTATCAAAGTTAAAAAGATTTAAAATATTTATTTTATCTCTAACTTAAGAGCAAATAAAAAAATTGATGATGATAAAAAAAAAAATATTTAAAAAAGTAAAAAAATTTAAAATATTTTTTTTTGTTCGGGCAAATAAACAAAATTGGTAAGTATAGAAGGAAATATTTAAAGCGCAAAATAGTAACTTTATAGAAATAACGTCGGTTGCATAATCTAATTCTAAGGATATATTTTAAAAAAACAAAAATTTGAAACAGTAGGAATAAATAAGAAAGTTAGAAACTTTTAGAAATATAGGCAATTGCCCCTTTTTAGAAATATATAAACAACTGTCTTTATAAATATAGAGTAATACTACTCATACATTTTATTTCGAATGTATAATATTGATATCATCTATTCAAGGATGAAAGTTTATTTACCGGTCATATTAAGATGACCAGTAAAATTTATTATATTTTAAGTCCCCATTTGGTTCGGGTATAAATTTAAGAGGTATAAATTTTTTTATACCTGGATAGTTTGTTATTCCGGAATAATCAAGTATAAAAGTTAAATTGCATTTGGTTCAAAAGTTAGTACTCTCTAGAATAAAAAAAATTATGTTTGGTTAAAATTATGGGATAGTGGAGAATAGTAAAAAAAGATGATAGATTTTTTATTAAAATACTAATTTTACCCTTACTTTATATATATATAAATTAATTTTAATTATTATAAATTAATTAAAATGACAATTTAATTGTTAATAAATTATATCTTACCTAAATAAAATAAATTTTTATATTTTATAGTATATTTTAGTTAATAATAATTAGTAAACAAAATTAGTAAATATAATTAGTAAATAAAATATAAAATAATTTTTTATATTTTATAGCATATTTTATTAAATAAAATTAGTAAAGATAATTAGTAAATAGTATATTTTAGTAAATATAGTCTCAAATAGAAAACTAAGTTAAAGCAAAAAATAAAAAAAAAAATACATTCATTGTCCCTAAGTATAAACTTTATTCCAGGGAAAATGTGGAATAGAAATTAACGGATTATTCTGGAATAACCCGTTAAGCTGAGAATATTTTAAACTTTTATTTTTATATTTTTTTTTGACAAAAATTGGGAATACAACCAAACAGGACATAAATAAATAAAATATAAAATATTTTTTATAAATTTGTATGCAGAAGTGGGGAGTGGGAAACCTCATAAGCGTGCACGCAGCCGACATATACATATATAGTGGGGTTTAGGAGTGGGAGAGGAGTTTGAACTTTTCTCAGAGAGTGCGTGGGTCTCCCAACTTTGAATGTGCCCATGTGATTGCCAAAAGCTAATCCAAAATATATGACATTTTTTTTCAAAATAATTCTTTAAAAATTTATTTTTTCAAAGTACGTGTTTAGACACGCATGCTCAAAATACGTGTCTAAATATGCATATTGAGAGTGCGTGTTTAAACATGCACTGTCAAATACGCACTCTCAATATGCGTATTTAGATACGCATGTTCAAAGTGCGTGTTCTACTCAATCCGCGTTCTCTTCTCCCGCTGATGTGGCGCGCACACGTGGTGCCCAGATGGCACCAATAGGATCATTTTTATAATTATAAATTTTGTATGATTATTTTCAAAAATACAAAATTTTAAAAGGTAATTTTCAAAAAAAACCTTTTATATATATATATATATATATATATATATATATATATATATATATATATATATATATATATATATATATATATATATATATATATATATGATCACCATATACTGAATATAAATATTAAAAATATTATTTTTTTTATAATTTAAAATTTTCACTAAAAATAAGAAAGTATTGTTTAGGTTTAGATCGCTGCAACTGCATTATAATTATAACTATATACAAATTTAAACTTGATATTTATTTTAATATATTTGAATTCAACTTCTGTTGTTGTGACATAAAAATTTATTACCATTCACCTAGATTTGGAGGTCATACATATCTAATACAACTTATTAGTTAAGATTAATTATTAATTTTAAAAACTTAAATTATAAAAAATAAATAAATAAAAACTTAAATTATAAAAAATAAATAAATAATTTATTTATTTAAAATATACAGACACAAAATCTCGATTCAGTTCGACGTGTCGTCCCAAGGCTGGATGCAGATCTCTTACTGCCAATAGTTTACAACTATTTTTAGATATAAAGATCCCATTGTCCTTTAAAAAATATATAATAATAATAAAAATTAGGTTACTATACTATTAATAATAGTAATTTATTAGTATTATTAAATTTTCGATTCTTGAATAATATGATGTGTGGTTAAGATGATAATAGTTCTATAAAATTTAGTAAATAATTAGTGAAATAATATAATCTAAGAAATGAAAATAATCAAAAATGTAAATTTAACGATGAAATACTTAATAATACTAAATATTTGGTGCTATTGATAATATATCAGCACCGCTCAAAATAGTAATGATAATAGTAAGAAGAGTTCAACTCGTGTGCTTTTAAAATACGGAGATCTCCGTTCTCCTAAATTATTTTTTATATTGGAACTTCCGAATAGACGATCGGCTTCGTTACACTTGATTTAAAATATTTGAAGTATTTAGAAAATAAATTTTATAATTTATGATATTATTTCTTTAGTAATCGAAAGGGTTAAAAATATATGGCTGAAATTAAAAATTTTAGTATAAAAAAAATTATCAAAATTTTATATAATTGAAATATTTTTATATCGCTAATTTTGTATATGATATTAAAAAAATTATAAAATTTATTTTTAAAATTTTTTAAATATATTAAATCAAATTTAATGAGTATTACCGTTTATCCGAAAAAATTCGTAATTTTAAAAATACATAAACCTAGCTCTAATATATACAAAATTAATAAATTTAATTAATGAGAGAAACATTAATATTTCCTAATAAATTCCAATCAATCACTTTGATTTGAAGTAATTGCTTTCACGAGAGGGAATTGCGCCGAGAGGAGGGCACGCTTTCGCCCGTGACATTAGGCGACAGGAATTGATAATGCAGTACTCTCGTACTCACGTGTGATCTTTATTTTTATTTAAAATTTATATATATTTTTAAAATTTTACTAAAGTTTTATTTTTTAGAAATCTTTATTTAAAATTTATTATAAAAAAGTATTTATTAAATTATTAGATAAAAATAAAAATAGCACGCGTTTCGATCGAGAATTTTCACTAAAATTTTATTTTTTTTTAAAAAAGTTAGAATTCGCTCCAAAGTATTTTTAGAACTTGCTTGTTTGCTCCGCAGTATATTTTAAATTTTACCGAAAGTTAAGATCAGATTAAAAAAGATTTTCAGATGAACCAAAGTTTATATAATTTTTTATTTGTTTGCTATTTATTTGTATAGCTATAAAATTTATCTTTTTAAAAAATTTTATTGTTTATTTAGTAAAAGTCAAATAACGTAAAAATTAAAGACGATGAAAATTGATTAATATTTTAAAATTTTATCTTTCTATTTTTTTGTAATGAATCTCACAGTTACATAGAAGTTATAGTTTTGAATGGGCCAAAATTTAGTTATACTATTTTAGAGAGTCGGAGTTTCGACAAAAAATATAAAAAATAAAAATACACTGAACCAAACAACTAAAATAAATATTTACAATCTAAAATCACTTCAATCCTCTTTACTTTCAGTGCAACAAATAATGAACTGAAGTTCAAACAAAAAGTTTATTTGATAGAAACCCAATGACTTGAAAATTATAGTTATTTTCTTTCTTGGTAATTGATTTTATTAGCATCAGTAGAGAAGTCCGTGAAGGTGTTCTAGAAATGTGAAGCAGTATGTATGTAAATTTTATTTTGGACGAATCAAACAATAAAAATAATCGCATTTTAGATCAAAAACAACTTCATCCTGTTGCACTTTGTGAATCAAACATATATTTTTTTTTCTAAACCGTTAAATATATATATATATTTTCTTCTAGAAAAAATACACGTGTCGTGGCTAACAAACAGAGAAATAAAAAAAAAAAAATATATTACTATTTGAAACAATATTATTTTATTTAAGATTTATATTATATCATTTAAAAGTATTTAAAATTAAATTATAATTAGATTATTAGTATTAATCATTCATTTTAAATATTCGAACGATTAGAAATACACAACTAATTCATTAAAACATATAGAAATGATATTCACGGATATTGGTCGAACTCAATCTATATAAACGTTGAGTCAACTGTTAAATTTATTATAAACTACAATTTCACTCAATTTATTAGTCTCATCAATCCAGCTTATTAATTTTTTAAATCTATTATTACAAAGTAAAAAAACAAAAAAAAAAAAAAAGAGTATAATTAATATCACCGCTTCTTAAATTCTAAATCCTTTATAAATGCTCCACCTCCATATTAATTAAGCAGTCTCACTCTATCACTCTTTCTTTCCCTATCCTCTTCCCACTAATGGAGTTACAAAGACTCAAATTCCCCTCTCTTCCAGTATCTACTCTCCTCTTCTTTACTTCTTGTGTTATTATATATATAAATAAATATAATTATATAGCACTTATTTACTAATTATAAATTTCTGCTCAGTTTCTTTTGCTGTGCCTTCTCGCCGCCGTCGCGCTGCCGGAATGCGCGGCGGCCCGCAGAACAAAAAGCGGAGGCGATCAGGGGCAGGCGGTGGCGGTGGCGGGGCTGAGTTACGCTACGGCGACGAGCTGCAGGGCGCACGCGGCGGCGGTGACGGACTTCGGGGCAGTCGGCGACGGGGCGACGTCGAACACGGCAGCCTTCCGGGCGGCGGTGGGGAACCTGAGTCAGTACTCGGCGGCCGGGCGTGGTGGAGGGATGCTTTACGTGCCGGCGGGACGGTGGCTGACTGGCCCGTTCAACCTGACCAGCTCCTTCACCCTCTTCCTCCACCGCGACGCCGTCATCCTCGCCTCCCAGGTAACCTTTTCTGCCCTGCTGTCTGTTTGGTATTCAAGACCGAAGCTAAGCGTACGATTCATTTGAGTTGTACATCTTATATCCTATTCATTTTAGGATAAGGTAAATTTTACTTATCACTTCGAAATGATGAATAAATGAATACCCACTTTAAAATAGACTAAATGTATAATATACATTCTATTTACACCCCAAATAGAATGTATATGTAGTATAGACCGTTGTCAAACACTATTATTCAATAATTTTTTAAAAATAATATTTTTTCTAAAGAAAAGCAGCGGGTGTTGCTACTGACACTATATTATTATAATAACAATTTATTGATACAGTGGGATACGTGTTGAGTTATACCGATACATACCGAAATATATAATAATATAAAATATTTATTTTTTTAATAATAAAATATTTTAATAATTTATTATGTAGTTATTAAAAAAACTATTTATTAAATTAAAATTTTAAATAAGTAGATTTACTGTATTATATTAATATTTTGCTGATATGATATGACACGATTACTTTGTCAATATATATATATATATATATATATATATATATATATATATATAAATGAATCTTCACCAATATTTATTCTAAAATATAAAAAACTGTCTGATAAATATATTTTTTTTCGAATTTTTTTTTAAAAAAATGCTACATGTACATCCCTTGGGGGTGTGCATCATACACCCCCACCCATCTAAGGGTGGGGGTGTTTTTTTAGGGGTCACATGAAGTGACCCCTCATCACACCCCCACCATAGATAGGTCGGGATGTGAGATGTACACTCCCTTTGAGAGTGTATATGTAGTATTTTTCATATGAGCAATGCTATATATACATCCGAAAAAGGGTGTACATCCTACACTTCACCCATCCAATAAGTATATAAAAAGTGAATATTAAAAAATAAAAATAAAAATATTAAGAAAGTTATAAATAATAATTATTATTTTTTTAATCCACAATGAACAGTAAAATGTTGAAGAATGTGTGTGAGATTAATAAGTAGTAGGTCAGGCAGTGACTTTATATGGACAGATACCTGACAGGTTTACAGTTCTGCATCGACTGTTGTTTTTTTATATTTGTCTTTTTCATGTAGCCTGCAGGCTTTCCAAACCTCCCTACAACCACCCTTGACCTCTGTCCCAAAGATATTGATCAAGTGTTAGGACACAAAATTCTATCATTACGTATATATTATAAAAAGGGAAATGATACTTGTACACCCAAAACGGGGTGTATATCACACACCCCACCCATCCAATGGGTGGGGTGTGATGATGGGTCAATCGATGTGACCCGTAAAAGATATCGCCACTATTAAAATGATGGAGGTGTATGATATACACCCCTTCGGGGTGTACATGTAGCATTGCTCATATTAAAACTATGCTTCTAAAGTTCTAACTTTTTTTAGTGTACCGTTTGAAGATACCGTTATTTGTGTGAAATTATTATTTTGCCCTTTCAAATATATCCTAAACCCTACACCCTAAACCCTAAATCCTAAACCCGGACAAAATAGGTATATCTAAGGTAGCGTTTGGATGTGGCTTAAACCTGGTTTAGTTATACCAGGTATAGGTATAAAGTAAGGGATAAACCTGGTTTAAACCTAAAATGTGTTTGGATGTGAATGAGGCTTAAACCTGGTTTAAACCTGGTATAAGAAAATAGGTGTTTGGATTGGTAATGATGAATAAGAGGTATAAAGTTGACTTTTTTTATTTATTAATGACGATGTGACCTTTACTTTTATGTATTTTATTAATGTGATAATAGGATAATGTATTAGAATAATTTAATTAAAATAAATCTTTTATATTATATTTAATTAATTATATACTATATAAAATTCTAATTTTTTTTAATTTGGTCTTAAAAATTTTCTTTAACGATTTAAAATTATAATATTTAACGATTAAAAATTTAATATAATTTTAGTTATATTAAAAATTATAATATTATTAAATAAAATTTAATAATATTATTTTATAAATGATTTATAAATACTCATGATAAAAAATTAAAATATTTTTTTTTTTTAATAATTTTTTTTTAAATTAAAATTTTAAAATTTATTCAAATTTTAATCTTTATTAATTTTAATTTTTAAAAAAATTTTAAGTAGGAGTAAAAAAAAATGTTAATTTTAAAATGTTAAGAAAGAGTAAAAATTTTAATTTATAAATGTATATAAATTTTAAAAAAATTATAAAAATATTGTATAAATTTTAAAATTAATAATTTTTAAAAATAAAATAAAATTTTAAGATTTATTAAAATATAAAATTAAAAAAAATTAAAATTTATAAAATTTAAAATTTAAAATTTAAATATTTTTTATAATTTAAAAATTTTTATTTAAAAAAAAAAAATTCTGAAGCATATAAAAGAAAAAAAAAAACGAAAAAAAAAAAGAAAAAAAAAAAATGGGAAAAACCCCTTTCCAAGGCACTGCCTTGGGAAGGGGAGAGAGAAAGAGAGAGAGAGAGAGAGAGTGGGTTATACCTGGGGTGGGAGGGTTGGGGTGGGATATCCCGTGTGGGTTTGGGGGATATCCCCGTTTGGCGGGGATATCCCCAAACGGGGATATCCCCAAACCGTTTGGGTATAAAGGGGGGATATCCCCCCTTTATACCCTTCCCAAACACAGCCAACTCCGATTATTATTTAACTCTAATCTAACTCTAGTTAACTTAACAAAGGGAAACGGTAGGGGTATTTTTAATAACGGTGAAACGTATGAGGGATATATTGAAAAGAAAAAAATAAGAGGGATAAATCAGATATTTCGTTAGATTTCAGGGGTACGCGGACAATTATTCCTATAAAAAATATATGTACACAATTACATAATGACAAGGTATATATATTTTTTAATAATAAAATATCAATCATTATGCTATCGGTACTGTATTAATATCTTATTGATACGATACGGTATATACGATTTATATCGATGAGTACTTAAATTTTTAATCAAACTGTTTCAATTCAACTTATCTGATTGGCGATTGATTTGATATGAATCGGCTAAAATAATTTTTATTAAATATTTGATAATTAATTAAAAATATGATTATTTTTTAAATAATTTACTCTTGGGATATATCATTAATCATATATAATATAATAATATTTAGAAATAATATAGAATAGTGAGCTAAAATATTTTTTGTTTCTTATATTTAGTATAAGAAAATAATAATTAGTGTTTATGAAGTTAGTTAACGTATTCAACTTAGGAAAATGCTACTTGTACACCCGTAAGGGGTGTACATCTCACACCCCTACCCATCTAAGGGTGGGGGTGTGATGAGGGGTCACTTGATGTGATCCGTAAAAAATATCGCCACCATTAAAGAAGTGGAGATGTAAGATGTACACCCCTTCGGGGTGTACATGTAGCATTGCTCTTCAACTTAATGGCTGAATTACTGATTAAATATAATGATCCTGCCCGTTTAGGTTTAACGTTATCGTGAGTCCAATCACGTCATCGTGAGTCTAATTACAAACACAGTTCAAGATCACGTTACGATATGAGATTTGTC
Source organism: Tillandsia leiboldiana (assembly GCA_029204045.2). NCBI lineage: Eukaryota > Viridiplantae > Streptophyta > Magnoliopsida > Poales > Bromeliaceae > Tillandsia > Tillandsia leiboldiana. The sequence continues at coordinate 9,814,706 of CM055080.1, read as the reverse complement.
TCGTTAGTTTTGTCATTTAAATTCTTACATAATCTGTTACCTTATCATTTAGGTCCCGGCATAATCTTTTACATTATGATTTAGATTCTGCTTTAACGAGACTCACCATATATTTTTGGCTAGCGATTGATTCTGATATTAAATGTAACGATCCAACTCACTGTCAATAATAATAATTCGTTGGGCTCAAACCATCAACACAAAATACTTAAGCCCAGTTATTATTACTACTATTTATAATCTTTTATATACTTAATCATAATTTTATTTCTATCCGATATGAGATTATTGAAGTGTCATATTAAACCAGTAACATATGACTCAGTAACATTTTCGAATCGTAAACAATTTCATGTTTTAAATCATTGAAAATTTACGTAGATGAAAATAATTCAGATGCTGATGCGCGACGAGATGTGTTCAAGAATGTCTTCTGTTTGTTCAGTATGCAAATGTTGGAGAGAGCTTAAGCACCTATTATTTAATACAATGTTATTTGAATAGAGTTGTTAGATAAAACAAAGTGCGAAATAAGATCTTAACGAACTTTTTAAAATAGAATTTAAGAGCTCCAAATAAAAGCACCAAACTTTTTTTATTTTGTGTTTGGTTAAACATTTCTACTGAAGAGAACTAACAGAGATAAATTAATGAACTAGTGCAGGATATAAATGAATGGCCTATCATTGATCCTTTGCCATCTTATGGAAGAGGGAGAGATAAACCTGGTGGCAGATACAGCAGCCTCATTGGTGGATCAAACCTCTCAGATGTTATCATAACTGGTACATGCAATGTGTTAAGATACCAATTAGATCTTATATATCTAAATTTGTAGTTTGTGTGTGAATATAAATGCTTCTTTGAATCTGTATCGATTTCTCATTTTGTTTACACTCTGATCGATCATGGTTGCTGAAAACTGTTGCTGAATATTTGTTTTCAGGTGATAATGGAACAATTGATGGGCAGGGAGCAACATGGTGGCAAAAATTCCACAAGAATCAGCTCAAATACACTCGCGGATACCTCATCGAGTTGATGCACTCGGATCAGATCATTATATCCAACCTCACATTACTCAACTCCCCTGCATGGAACATTCATCCAGTTTACAGCAGGTACAGTACATTCTAACTGACTTCATTTTCGTTCCGAATTTGTCGACTTACTGTCGACTTGCTGAAGCTGAATTCGACTGTAAAAATTGCAGCAACATTATCGTGTCGGGGATTACAATTCTCGCTCCGGTTCATTCGCCGAACACCGACGGGATCAACCCAGGTAATTGGTGGTGGGAAATCTAAAAGTATCTTGCTCGACGGATCTCTTCTTGTTGGTTTACTTTTTATCTGAACTTTTTTCGTAGATTCGTGCTCGCATGTCAGAATCGAGGACTGCTACATCGTCTCAGGCGACGACTGCGTGGCGATCAAGAGCGGCTGGGACGAGTACGGGATCGCCTATGGTATGCCGAGTCAGCACATCGTCATCCGGCGTCTCACCTGCGTGTCTCCGACCAGCGCCGTCATAGCCCTGGGCAGCGAGATGTCGGGCGGAATCCAGGACGTCCGCGCGGAGGACATCACCGCCGTCAACTCCGAGTCCGGGGTCCGCATCAAGACCGCGCCAGGCCGTGGCGCCTACGTGAAGGACGTCTACGTCCGCGGCATGAGCCTCGACACCATGAAATGGGTCTTCTGGATGACGGGCAACTACAAGTCGCACCCCGACGGCAACTACAACCCGAACGCGATTCCGGTCGTGGACGGCGTCAGCTACAGCAACGTCGTCGCGACCGGCGTGACCACGGCCGCGAGGCTCGAGGGGATACCGAATGCGCCGTTCACCGGAATTTGCATATCGAACGTCACCGTGGCGCTGGCGAAGTCGCAGAAGATGTCGTGGACATGCACCGACGTCGAGGGGGTGTCGGCCGACGTGAGCCCCGCGCCGTGCGCTCCGCTGCAGGGCGCGCACGACGGGCCCTGCCCGTTCCCGGCCGACCGGCTGCCGATCGACGACGTCGAATTCAAGGAGTGCTCATACTAAAAGATCACTCTCAGTGTACAATAATGTTGTTTGTTGTTTGAAGTTTGAACAAGTGCAGGAGCTGCATGCATGCATGAGATGTGCTCTTATTCTCACATGCTGTTCTGATACTGCAAAAGGAGAGTTTGATTGAATACATATATAAAACTAAGTTAATTTGTTGCTGTTTCTGTTTCCTCTGTTTACTATTATGTTGGTGTTTTATGTGATTTTTATAGTAAAAAAAAGAACAAAAATTTAAAATCCCTCAATTCCAAAAATTTAAAAGTTGAGGGAGGTCTCAACGAAAATAATAGTTCAGGGGTATCCAAAGATTAAGATTAGTGGTCTCAATATCTTCTCGCAAATTACACTATACTAGAGGGCCTTCCACGCAATTTTCCACTACGAAATATATATATATATATAATATATAAAAAAATGGGGGAAATGTTGGCCATGGCGATCGCAAACCCTATCCCCTTCTTCTTCTCCTCGCCCTCTCCCCGATCCCTCTTCTCCTCTCCCCAAACCCTAACCCTAGCCCTAACCCTAGTCCCCATATGCAGTAGTAGTAGTAGTGGTAGTCAGTGGCGGGGGAGGGGGAGCGGGGAAACCCAAGTTGGGTCGTCGGAGCCATGGTCGGGGGCGAGGCGGAGGCGACAGGGGAGGAGGGGGGAAACCCTAGCGGCCTCATCGTCGTCGTCGTCGTCTCCGGCGGCGGAGGATGAGTGGCTGAGGAAGCTCCCGGATAAGAAGAAGCCGCTGTACTCGCACAGCCTCCCGTGCATCGAGGCGTGGCTGCGGCAACTAGGGTTCCGGCGGAGCCGCGACGACCGCGCCGTGTGGCTCGTCGAGAACCCCCTCTGGCACGCCCAGCTCTCCCTCGACGTCACCGATCTCTACATCAGGTCCCGACTCTTCCTCTTCCCTCCCTCCCCTCAAATTGTTATCTCTTTGAATTCCAAACCCTAGTCATTCATAGATCCCTCACTTGTTCTTGCGCTATATAAGAGTTTGGTTCACCGTAAACTGATTCTACGAATTTTGCATTTACGATGGCGTCGACGAAGCAGAGAACTAGTAAAAGTAAGAATTCGCCATATGTATTGAAACAAACATACGAAGTGGTGTGAATCTGCAAGAAATAATAATTTAGAACGTAAATCTCTATAATGTTACAGTGGCATTATACAGTGCTTTCACTTTCTACACCATGCTTTTGCTCTTCCCAATTCTACTACAATTCGGTAGTGGTAGCAGTAGTTTGAATTCTATCCAATCTATTTAGGGGGCATTTGGATTGACGAATCTCCGGATCCAACGTAACTCAAATGCAGTCGTATTTGAGTTTTTCTGAAGTGTAGTTATTTTTTCATTATTTATTTTGATATAATTCATTCAGTCTGAAAGTTAAATACAATTACTTTTAAATCAACCTAAAACGAGAAAGGCGATATTAACCTAACCCATTGTAAACGAGCTAGTTCTAATCCATTGTAAAGGAAGTAGAGTTTAGGTTTGAATATATAATAAATTTTGTAGAGAAGATTGAGTGCGGTGGAATTTGAGTTCGGTATTCTAGAGAGGGAAGTCAAGAGTAGGTGAAGTGGAGGTCTAATGTAATTTGAGTTACATTATTTTTTTCGACTTACGTCAAAACAAACATCGGAGGTGATGGAACTTGATTTCCATTCCGTTAATCCAAACCAAGCAGTCCCTTAGGCCCTGTTTGGGTACAAGAACTAGGGGGGGATAAGGTCTTATCCCCCTAGTTGTACCAAACATCATTTAAAACCTTAAACCCTAAACTCTAAACCCTAAACCCTAGCGGGCCTAGCGGAATAACCAGCTAGGGGTGGGAACAAGCAGTTCCCACCCCCAGCAGGAATTTCGATCTGGCCTTTGCCCCGCACGGTTTCCGAGGTGAGTCATCCTGTTGCCCTCTTCTTGCCATAATGTGTGCTGGTTATAGTAATATTGCCATCTTGTTTGAGAGCAATGTGTGCTGGTTGAACTCCTATTGCCATCTTCTTGCCAGAAATGTGTGCTGGTTGCACTCCTGTTGCAATCTCCTTGCCATAAAATTTTCTATTATTTTTAAATATTTTTAAATATTTAATATTTAATTGTAAATATTATTTGAATTTTTCATTATTAATTTAAATTTATTATAAGGTTGATTAATACTATAAATTGATTTAATTTTAAATTATATCATAAAAGGCAAAATAGTCAATAAAAATATTTATTCCCTCAATTCTTCTTATTCCTCTATACCCAACCAAACATAATTTTCTCTTATTCCTCTTATTCTTCTTATTTCTCTAGAATAATTTGGAAACACAATTTTCTTTATACCCGGTATAATTCTTATACCCAACCAAACAGAAATTTATATTAGTTCCTGCTAATACCATAACTTATATCTATTCCCGGTATAACTAAATTTTTCTTATATCCGAACCAAACGCAGCCTTAGTGTTTGTTCGGCTCTGGTTCTGGTTCTAACTGCAGTAGTTATCATTTCTAGCAGAGCGTTCAATAGACAAAAAGGTTCGGTGCTTCTACTGCAGTTGGAATGATGTTTTTAGAAACTCCATTTTGTTGAACCAATCTCCATTCAATGCTGCTTGAATTCTTATCAGTTAGCATCTTTCACATTCGAGTAACCGGGAAACCACGAAATTTATGTGAACTATTTGTCCATAAGGGAATTACGCGATTGGATTTTGTATTCTTGTAGATAGAGAGTATAAACCTTGAGTAGAACTTATTTTCGTGTTGGCTGGATATAGAATTAACGTGAAATCGTAGCTCGAATAAGTGGGTGGCGAATTGAGTATTAGCATCTGAAATGCGCTGCCGATCCTACCTGCAACCTGTTTGGTAACACCCAAGTCACTTGAATGGATGCCATTCCATTACATTATTTTCTTAACTTTCTAGTATCGACGACTCATCAGCCAATGTCTGAATTTCTGCAGTTTTAGTTTTTCAAGCATAACAAATTTCTCATTCCAAGGTACCGTTTGTAATGGCGAAGACATCTAGGCATTGTTAAGACTTTCATGGGCTGCTTGTTAAAGGATTGATTTGTGGTTGGTAGGATGGCATTAGAGCGCGCGCGTTCTAAGCTCTTTTAGTTCCATGAGATCATTTATTCAACTCTCACATCCATCATTTAATGTGTAAAATTGCCATTTTTTTCCCTCTTTCCTCGCTCTTTTTCTCAATGCAGGTGGCATTATGGTTCGTGTAACACTCTCAGAATTTGAATTAGTCCTATGTATAAGATATAAATAGGACCAAATTTTTTAATCCGGCTATAGCATTTTAAGTCGTGGTTAGACCCAAGAGGTTAAGAGAATTAAGCGTGCTAGAGCTAAAGTTGTTATAGAAAGGGTGACCCCCTGGGAAGAGGCGATCACCAGCCAAAAGTGTGAGATAAATCTCGACTGAGTCAGGATTATATAGCAGGTAGAGCGTGACTCCCCGATTAGTGACCATTGTGGGTGGAGTGCAGCTCCCCACAAGGTCGGCTAAAACTAGCGAGACGAGTCTCACATCGTCTAGTGCCTGTGAGTGTGCCTGAGCCTGACAAGGACGTCAAGGCTTAAAAGGGGAGTAATGTAACACCCCTAAAATTTGGATTAGTCTTATATATAAGGTATAAATAGGACTAAATCTTTTTAACCGGCTATAACATTTTAGGTGGTGGCTAGACTCAAGAGGTTAAGATGATTAAACGTACTAGAGCTAGAGTAGTTCTAAAATAGGTGATCTCCAAGGAAGTGGGGCGTCACAGTTCGGCTTAACTCTCCCATGCATGCAACTACGTGAACTGGGGTGCTAAAACTATTACTGTGTCGTTTTCTATCCGATCGATTTGGTGGGTAACAACTAACAAGCATGATCGAGGATAAAATAGTGAAGTAAACAGTGGAATTTAATCCAAGCTAATGTTATTCCAAAGTCCAAGAACAAATTTCCGATCCTGAATCAGTTCAATCCTTATGATTTTGCATGCATGAGTGAAACAATGCTGTTGAATGCAGTTACTAACACTGCAGCTTGTGATTACGCTGACAAACTCTCAGGTACCTGAAGAGTGGACCTGGAAATCTGGAGAAAGACGTCGAGAGAAGGTTTAGCTATGCGCTGAGCAGAGAGGACATCGAAAACGCCATACTCGGAGGGCCTTGATTTTTAGCGAGAGAGATTAAGCTCCAAGTTTATTTGGTTAATCTGTATCCTGAAGATATAAATAGGAGCATATTTTTTGTTTTGTTTTGTCTATTAGAAAGTTAAGAAAATTGATTGGATAACCTCCTGAACAACAACCACATACATATTTTGTCAACTTCTTATCACAAAAATGATGTTACTTAGCATAAAAAGGATACTCAAAATGCAACCCCAGATGCTTGCCTTCTACAGAGTAAGTTGGGATAGTGTTAGGGGTCGTTTGATTTTCCCCCAAAATATTTCAAAATACAAATTTTTAATTAAAAAATATTTTCAATTTCTAAAGAAAAACAGGTTTCCTAGATTTCATGATAAAATAGTACTTACATTTCCCTAATTTTGTATTCAAAATAATAAAAACTATAGTAAAAATTATTTTTCAGAATTTCTTCTTTTTCTTTTTTGAAATAAAGATGTGTATAAGAACAAAGCTAGAATACTTTTAAAAATAAATTAGACAGTTTTACTTCGGCATCATCCAATTGATCAAATTTCATAATTTTTCGACAACATTTACCTAATACATAAGTCATTACAAATGATCAGTTTGGAGACCATTTAAATACTAGATAAATACCGTTGTGTAAAATTGCAAAAATTGAAACGTAAGAAGTTCGAATTAGATGTCCCATCATCAAAAATTTCATAGTGGAAGTAATAATATTCTAAGGTATCGTTTGGTAACGGGATAAGCCAGAACTAGCTATTCTGGAAATAGATATAAAGTACGGAACAAGAGCGAAAAAGCGTTTGGTTCGATTCCAGGGATAAGAGATTTTGTGTTTGGTATGAAAATGAGAAATAAGAAGAATAAATGATAAAAGTGTATTGAGAAGGAAAAGAGAGAGAGGAGAGAGAGATTTGTGATGATAAGAGTGTATTGAGAAGAAAAAAAAAAAAAAAGGAGAGATAGGGATTTGTGATGATGAGAGTGTATTGGAAAGAGAAAAATGAGGAGAGGAAGAATAGTTTGGTAAAAAAAAAAATTATAAAATAATAGATAAGAACTGTTGTTCCAGCTTATTCTGCTTGTACTATAACTACTGTACCGAATAATTCTTAATGCGTTTGGTACAATAAGGGAGATAAACCTCTTATTCTCTGTTCTAGCCCCGAAACAAACGGTGCCTAAAGATTCATGCTACTTCAATCTATAGATTAGTTGCTGATGAAGCAACTAGCAAGTGCCTAGATAATATCTTATCTTATGACCAATTTAAATATGTTCTTACAGAAAACCCCATAAAACAAGTTACCAGAGATCTACACTAAGCTTCCTGAGAAATTGAAACTCTGCACAATCAGCAAAACTATCTTCTAATGTAGCATTTGACACAAACTGTCCATGCAAAGTCATGAAAGATGTAAATGCAACATAATCAGCAGATGTTTCAAGGACACTATCAAAAGGCTATTCATGACCCAAGTGTTTTCAATGCAACATTTATTTTAGCCATGAAGAAACCACAAGCATCAGTATCAGGAAGAAACGCGACAAATCACATTTATCTAATCATAGCTCACACTCTCCACTGGACAAAAGATATTACTTACTATATGAGTAAGATGTCCACCAGATTCAAGTATGTTTTCATCAAAGAATGCAAGTTCACGCCGACTAAACTTGGGCACTCGAATCGTGTAGAAAATATGCATGTCCACTGCCCGTTTTAAGGAACAAATTCTACTAGCTAATGCGAGTAAATAAACAACTAGAATCTGAAAAGGAGATATGAATCGGATAGAAGTATATATGTTAGTTTTTGTGTGATAGATAGTACAGGCATAATATGCATATTATGTTACCATCAAATGCATGTAAGATGTTCGAAAAAAACCTCTTTATTAATCAGTACTCTGTGTTTATAATAAATTTCGGCCTTTAGTTTTAATCGGTTTAGGTTAACTAAACTCACTTGAATCCAGGCCAAATCACACTCAAGATCAACCCTTTCAAAGCCTGAACCAAAATTTGAATAATATTTCAGCTGGACAGAGCTTCTAGCAACTTAAATTTCCAAATTCAAATGGGAGATGTTTCGGCAACAAGCAGGCGGCTTAAATTCAACTGTTAAGATGGAAGAAAGTTTAGCAACAAACCAGCATTCAAAAGAGAGATATTTTTACCAACGAAATAACAATTCAAAGTACGAATCCAAATGAGAAATTGGCTGGAATTTCAAGAAGATTATTTAGCTGCTAAAAACTGAACTAAAAATCTGGAAACAAGAAAAATAAAGCAGAAGCAGATGCTGGCCTTAAATTGGGAGCAGACTTTGATGGTTTAGCCCTTGACAAACTTACTCCTCCTGCCTTCTTGCTGTGCTCTTTTGGGCATTCACTTCCCCCTCAACCTGTGAGCTTGAATTGGCTCTTCTTTCCCTTCTTAACATGAGCCTGAGTTGGCTCTTCTTCGCCTCAATGTAAGATATTCCACTCCAAGCTGCTACCTGAAATGAAAGGCTGCTACAACTTACTTATATATAGGTTGTCAAGACCTTTTTATCCGCTTTCCCCAACTGTGCAGTACAGTGAATTATGGACTAATGTGGTTGTGATGCTGCTTTACTGCTGTAAACCGGTCCAACAAAATGAAAGGATAGAGTTACTTGCCGATAAAAAAAAGTGTATTAATGCTTCTCAGGATTTAGGGCTAGAGTGTTAGCCACAATACGTTCTGGAAACAAATAAGAACCAAACCCTAAAGCCCTCCACTTCCATTAAAGCCTTTCTGTGTAAACACTTCATTTCGCATCCTACAAACCTGAATTTCCTAATTTAAAACTTTGGGCTGGATATTATTTTGAGACTGGTTAGGACTTTCATTTCTTTGTTTTCAGTTTCTTATTGATGGAAATGTAATTCGGACGAGTTGTAGCTTGATTAAAAGTTCTTGTCTCGCATTTTGCTTGCAATAGAAATACAGCAAATTTTCCTAGAATTCATTTGATTAATTTAGTTTCTTTTCCTACAGAACTAGCATTTATTTTTCGAATTTATATCGAGTTGTTCTCCAAATTTCATATATAATTCTCGAGAATTATAGTTGCTAAAATGCTAGAATCATAGAATTAACTATCCTGTCAGAAAGTAAGCCTGTAAATCCATTTGACAAGTGATTATTTCACTTCTCTTCAAGAAACAAGATCATCAAGTTCAAAAATATGATATACCCAAAGTGCAAAAAGGGTTAATCCCAAACTAGACTTGGATTCAAAATTTCAAATCACACGAAAGATACAAATATTTGTCACCCAATTAAGTGAACATAAAGATAAGAAATCTTCACATTCTATTCATTTATGATTATTAGAACGAACGAAACAATCCCAAAATGTAGTGGATGGCTGGCACCACGCGCACAACCCTAGAGAAATACTCACCATCATCACCTAGGGAGTCTTAAAAGCTCGAGCCAGTTAAACTAATGATCTTACAATTCAAGCAAACATCGCAATAGCAGAGCTAGAATGAAAAGCGTAAGTTGAAAGAAACAAATCAAGAAACATCTTCTAATACATTTAACCTCCTCATATACATGACAAACACTCCTACATCTCTACCGATCAATCAAAATCACAAGCTACCACAAATTATAAGGATCTCAAGTAGAAGAAGAATCACGCACCCATGGATCACTAAAATGATATAGAATAATAGAGGAAATAACATTTAACTTTCTCATATACACGACAAACACTCCTAGATCTCTACCAATCAATCAAAATCACAAACTACCACAAATTCTTAGATCGCAAGGGGAAGAAGAATCACGCATCAGTGGATCACTAAAATGATGATAGAATAATAGAGGAAACAGCATTTAACTTTCTCATATACATGACAAACACTCCTAGATCTCTACCAATCAACCAAAATCACAAGCTACCACAAATTCTTAGATCTCAAGCGGAAGAAGAATCACGCACCCGTGGATGATGACGTGGATGATGACTAAAATGATGATAGAAGAATAGAAGAAACAACAAAACCATGCCTCCAAAATATACAGGTGGTAAAAATAGCTCCATTTTAGCCACCGACAACCTGAAATTAGCCAATTGTTTACTTAAATAAATTTATAGTTGCATGAATTACATAAAATATGTTAATTAAGGCTGTAAAGACAAATGACACATTCAAATTTGAAGTTAAAGATTCATTGAGTGGCTTAAATTATATAAATTAAAAAATTAGATAGCAAAATCAATATTTTTAAGGCAAAATTATAAAAAGCCCCCTTGCACTTTAGCAATCGTCTCAATTACCCCCTGCACAAAAATTTGTATCAATTACCTCCCTACACTTTGTCATAATCTCAAATAAGTCCAACTAGATAATTGTTGAATTCAACTCTAATACTTTATAAATATAAATTTGCAGATAAAGTTATCTATATGTAATGCAATAGAATCATATCGATTAAATAAATTGCTCAATAAACTATAAATTTTGATAGTATTAACAAAATAAGAAATCTCCTTTATCTAAATTTTGCATATATTTTTGAGTTACAAATTGGATATATGTTAAGATGTGGAACAATTGACAGCCAATTCGTTTTAGCAAAATTTTACAACCTAATTTGTCAATTTTTCAAAATTTTTGGATATATTTAAAATGGTGACGAAGTATATTATAATTTAGCCTATTTTTAAAGGTAATTTTCTAGGCATCAAAGACACAGATATGGAACACGACACGACACGACACGAATACAGCGACTTAGCAGTTTCTAAAAAAAACTAGGACACGAATAAAGCTGGGACACCACTAAAGAAATATAATTTTATTAATATAATAATATATATTTATTATATAAAAAATATTATTATATTTCTATATTTGAATGAAAGTCGATAAAATTCCCATTGATAGTTTACATAATTTAAGGAAAGAAATTCTCCACCATGCATAATTTATTTATATTGTCCAAAAAAAAAAATTTATGCATTCATCAAAAAACAAAAATATATTTCATCTTACATTACATACACAAAAAAGGTAAAAGTTGAATGGGCGTCCATAGCGTGTCCTTGTTGAAGGACATGCATGTTTGTGTATGCAAAGCTTATAGAAGTGCCTAGCAGTGCCCATGACGTGAAGTTTATAGTGTTGGCTATTTATTTATGGATTAAAAACTAAGCGTCATGGATACTAACACGGGACACGGGATACGACTCGGATACAGTGACTCAGCAACTTCTAAAAAATAAAGACACGTGCACGACATAAACACAAATAATAAAATATAATATTATTAATATAATAATATATATTTATTATATATAAAATATTATAATATTTCTCATACGAATAAAAACTTATAAAATTTTTCATTAATAGTTTATATATTTTAATAAAAAATATTCTCCATCACACATAATTTATTAATATTGTCCAAAAAAAATTTGAATGTACTCATCAAAAAGCTAAAATATTTATCATCTCGCGTTATATATACATAAAAAAATAAAATAATATAATATATATATTTTTTTAATTGTATTCGCTATGTATCGGTATTGAACGGGCGTCTAAAAAGTGTCCGCATCGGATACATGTCCAACACGGACACGCGAAACTTATAAAAATATTCGTGATATATAGATTAAAAATAGGTCAAACTTTTTGTCCCGTAAAAATAGGTTCAGAAAACTAATAAGTTGAATTGAATGGGTCTAATAAGTTTAGTGGGGATGCAGTCCACAATAGACCTAACGGCAAAAAGGCCAATAATAAATCTAACGTTCAGAAAAATTGAGTCCGATCTAACTTTTTGTATGCTTTAAATGAATTGGTTGCGTATTTCTAAGGGATTAATGGTTAGTGCCAACAATCCGACATATAGAAGAGTTTGTGATAGATAAACAAGTTGTATACAAATTTACCTACAAAGATTGCTCGTTGATTAGCCGCCGAAGAAGGAGAAGAAGCCCTTCTTCTTGGGCTCCTCCTCGAGCATGACGGCGGTCATGGTGTCCTGCTCGACGAGGCGCCAGGCGGCCTGCTCAAAGGCGAGGCCGGCAAGGGAGGGGGGCCGGGTGAGGACGAGAGGGCAGCCGCGGTTGGTGCTGCGGATGACCTCGGCGTCCTCAGGGATGACGCCGAGGAGCGGCAGGCCGAGCATGTCCTGCACATCGAGGACCGACATCATGTCCTCGCCGCGGACGAGGTCGGAGCGGACGCGGTTGACCAGCATCTTGATGTCGCGGATGCCGTCGCACTCCAGAAGCCCCGCCACGCGGTCGGCGTCGCGGAGGGCGGTGATGTCGGGGGTGGTCACCAGCACCGCCTCGTTCGCCGGCGAGATGGCCGTCACGAATCCGGCGTCGATGCCTGCCGGGCAGTCGATCAGCACGAATTGCGGGGGCGGGTTAGAGTTAGGGTTAGGGCCATCGGAGCGAAGGGCGTCGACGATCCAGGTTAGGGTTTTGGGGCCGAAGGAGAGGGGAAGCTTGGAGCGGGGCTTGGAGAGGCAGAGGAGGCGGAGGAGAGAGGGGAAGCGGCGGTCGCGGACGAGGGCCTGGTCGAGGCGGCAGTCGCCATTGATGACCTCGGCGGCGGTGTAGTTGACGCGGTTCTCGAGCCCGAGGAGGAGGTCGAGGTTGCGGAGCCCCGCGTCGGCGTCCACGGCCACCACGGAGAACCCGAGCCGCGCGAGCGACACGCCCACGTTCGCCGTCGTCGTCGTCTTCCCCACGCCGCCCTTTCCCGACGTCACCACCACCACCCGCGGCGTCTCCCCCGCCAGCTCCGGCTTCCTCCCCCACTGCACCGCCGCCGCCGCCCCCACCACCACGCCGCGCCGGAAATGGCGGAGTTGGTGGTGGAGGTGGAGAGGCGCAACGAATGAGGATGACGAGGAGGGGGAGACATGCGTGGGGGTGAGGAGATGAGGCAGAGGTAGAGGGGAGGAGGCCATTTTTAGGGTTAGGGTTTAGAGGAAGTGGATGAGGGAAGTGGGCGCCATGAGAGACACTAGTGAAACTGAGAGTCTAATTAAGGGTAGAGATGGATTATGGATTAGGGCCCGAATATAATGGCTCATTGGGACGCCCAACTTTTTTTTGATAGTGAGAGGTCCAGCTTCGCGTTTAAGTTCCGTGTGTTTAAGGATCATGATTATTTTTTATCAACAAAATTATGAACTGTAATGATCTGACCTACTAACAATAATAATTTATTTCATTAAAATTAACGGTCTAAAATGTTTGAGCCTAGTTATTCTTATATAGCGGATTATTGGGAGGTCCTAGTTAGCTCAATCGCACATACAGTCTAAGATCATAAGGTGATGTAAAATTTATCTCACTCTTCTTATTGTTCAGACTTTGGCTCAGAGAAAACTCATTGCTAAGGGTGGCAATCCAGCTCGCTGTTCGCAAGCCAGCTCGTGTTCGGCTCGAAATGAGCTCGAGATCGAATCGCTCGTTTAGTAAACGAGCCGAACACGAGCCGAATTTTTCAGCTCGTTTAATAAACGAGCCGAACACGAGCTGGGGTCAGCTCGCTCGTGTTCGGCTCGAATATATATATATATATATATATATATATATATATATATATATATATATATATATATTACTATTTAGATTCTAGACCATCAATTTTTTGTGAATTTTAATTATTAGATTAAAATTTTAATTTTTTAATTTTTCGATGTGATTTGCCTAGTGAATGAAGGGAGCTCAAAATTAATTACTGAAAATAAAAATTTTATAAATACAATAATATAACACTAAAATTTTAGATCAAAGATGTTGATCTTATTTTATATAGTATAAAAAGAAATTTATAAAAATTTTAAGTGATTTAAATATTTTTGCACCGTTAAACTTACAAACGACTCACCATGACCTTTAAAATTATTAGTTTTGAGTCCATTTGATCACTAGACAAATAATATCGAAAATTCATAAAATTTATTTTTTAGATCTTTTAAATACTCTATATCAAATTTAACGAAACCGATCGTCCATTCAAAGGTCACAGCATCGAAAAAGACTTAAAAGCACGGAGACATCCGTACTTTTAAAAGTACACAAGCCTAACTCTATACTTAAAAATGATAAACGTGTAAGGATATTTATTTAGGTAATGTTTGGTTCGGGGATTATGAGTTTGGAGATAAATTTTTTTATTTCTGGGATAGCTTGCTATTCCGGGATAGCCAGGGATAAAAGAAAAATTATGACACCCCCAGAATTTGGATTAGTCCTATATATAAATAATATAATAGGACTAAATCTCTTAACCCGGCTATAGCATTTTGGGTGGTAGTAAGACCCAAGAGGTTAAGAGAGTTAAACGTGCTAGAGCAAGAGTAGTTCTAGGATGGGTGACCCCCTGGAAAGTTGGGGCGTCACAATTGGTATCAGAAACAATCACCAGCCGGAAATGTGAGATGAGTCTCGGCTGAGCCAGGGTTATATAGCGGGTAGAGTGTGGCTCCCCGGCTAATGACCGTTGTAGGTGGAGTGCAGCTCCCTACAAGGTCGGCTAAGGCTAGCGAGACGAGTCTCACATCGCCTGGTACTAGTGAGTGTGCTTGAGTCTGACGTGGACGTCAGGGCTTAAAGGGGGGAAGAATGTGACACCCCCGGAATTTGGATTAGTCCTATATATAAATGATATAATAGGACTAAATCTCTTAACCCGGCTATAGCATTTTGGGTGGTAGTAAGACCCAAGAGGTTAAGAGAGTTAAGCGTGCTAGAGGTAGAGTAGTTCTAGGATGGGTGACCCCCTGGGAAGTTGGGGTGTTACAAAAATAGTTTTTGGTTTGTAAAACTGTTATACTTAGGAATAGCTGAAATTGTGTTTGGTTCATTTCTCAGAATAAACGAGAATAGTAAAAAAAATAAAAATAATTATAATTTTAAAATAATAATATTTTATATAATTAATTAATATAAAATATTAATTAAATAATAATTAATATTTGTATAAATTAAAATTTATATTTTAGTAAATAATACTGTTTAATTTTTTAAAAATTAAAGTTAAAAAAATTAAAATTTGTATATATTTTAAAATTTTTAAATTTGTATAAATTTTAAAATTTATTAAATTTATAAATTTATTAAAAATTAAAGTTACAAATTTAAAAAGTTATAAAATTTAAAATTTCTCTAAATTTTAAATTTTAAATTTTAATTATCTCAAAAATATGTAAAAGATTATGCAAAAATTTTAATTTTTAAATTTTTATAAATTAAAAAATGTCTATAAAAAAATTAAAAATTTATATATACAAAATTTGTATAAATTTTAAAATTTTAAAATTTTAAATTTTTAAATTTTTAAATTTTTAAATTTTTAAATTTTTAAAAAATTAAAGTTAAATTTTTAAATTTATAAAATAAAAAATTTAAATTTAAAATTTTATAAATTTTATAAACTTTAATTTAAATTTTAAAAAATAAAAAAAAAGATGAAAATAAGGTTGTTCTCGGGTGGGAACAATCTTATTCCCATCTATGGGGGGAATTGTTATCCCCCCTCCTTAATGGGCTATTCTAGAATAGCCCGGATAACAAATCCCTCCCTTTTTTTTTTTTTTTGTTTTTGGGGGATAAATGAGTTATCCCCCCTTTATCCCCCAACCAAACATAGCCTTTAGGCAATGTTTGGTTCGGGGATAAATTTAAGAGGTATAAATTTTTTTATAACTGGGATAGTTTGCTATTCCGGGATAATAAAGTATAAAAGTTAAATTGCGTTTGGTTGAAAAGTTGGTATTCTCTGGAATAGTGAAAATTGTGTTTGGTTAAAATTATGGAATAGTAAAGGATAGTGGAAAAAGAAAATAGAATTTTTATAAAAGTACCAACTTTGCCCTTAGTTTTTTTTTATAAAAAAATTAATTTAATTATTATATTAAATTTAAAACAATTTAATTATAAATAATAAATTATATCTTAAGTTAAAAAAAAATATTTTTTATTTTATATTATATTTTAAGAATATAAATAATAAATTATATTTTATATTATAATTTATAATTTATATTATAATTTATAATTTATATTATAATTTATATTTATATTATAATTTATATTTTATATTATAATTTATATTATAATTTATATCTTGTATTATAATTTATTTTTTATATTATAATTTATATTTTATATTATAATTTATATTTTTTATTTTATATTATATTTTATATTATAATTTAATTATAAATAATAAATTATAACTTTGCCCATTCACTGTCTCCAGGATAAAACCCTATTCCATGGGGGGAGAGGAATAAGGTTTAACAGGTTATCCGAGGATAACCCGTTAAGCCAGGGATAAAAAAAAAATTATCCCATGTCATTTTGTAACAGTGTTTGGCAGGAATTGGGGGATAAAGAGAGTTATTCCCTTTTTATCCCCCAACCAAACATTGCCTTAGAGTAATAGTACTCATACATTCCAATAGTGTGTGTATATTTTACATCTTATCCATTCAATAGGTGAGGTATTTTTTTGAGCAATGTTATCCATATATCTCAAAAGGAATGTATGATATATATTTCACCTATTCAAGGATGATGTATACTTTATTGCTTATTTCGAAATGATTAGTAAAATTCACTCATATCAAAATAGGTGGAATATAAGATGTACATCCAAAATAAAATATACAAGTAAGTATTTTTTTACTAGTTAACAATATTTTTTTCTAACGAATATTGATAGTAAGAACATCTATAACTAATTTAGAACTTTAATTTTAAAAAATAAATATAAAAAATTAAACTTTGTAGAAATATATCTGCTATTCGATATGTTTACATACAATTGTATAAAATTAATTATTATTGATAGTAAGAACATCTATAACTAATTTAGAACTTTAATTTAAAAAAATAAATATAAAAAATTAAACTTTGTAGAAATATATCTGCTATTCGATATATTTACATACAATTATATAAAATTAATTATTATTTAAAATTATTTTTTTAATATTCATAATATATTTACAGAGAGCGATCATCTTTATAAAATTACTATTTTGTACTTTCAAATATGCCCTTATACCATCACCAAATTTGTTTATTTGCCCAAAATAGGGGCAAAATAAGTATTTTAATTTTGTTTAACTCTGATGAAAATTTAATCTGAATTTAATCCGAATTAAGAATATTTAAAGTGTGATTATATTTAAATAACAGAAAAATATATATATAAAAAATATATTTAATAAATAAAGAAATAAGCAAGGGAAAATGCTATGTGTACACCCCTTTCGGGGTGTACATCATACACCCTACCCATCTAAGGATGGGGGTGTGATGATGGGTCACTTGATGTGACCCGTAAAAAGTATCGTCACCATTAAAATGGTGGAGTTGTATGATGTACACCCCTTCGGGGTGTACAGGTAGCATTGCTCATAAGCAAGATATTGTAAAAATTTTGAGGGGTATATAAGTAATTATACCGAAAATAAAATACTCAACGCAACGGCCAATTAGGGGGTTCTAAATTCGTCTTCTCTTTAGAACCCAATCTCTCTCTCTCTCTCTCTCCTCGTTCTTGCTGTGGTACCCATCTCCTCTCCCTTCGATCGGAGGGCGAAAACGATCGATTTGAGCTTCCAAATCCTTCATCTCCGTTGAGGCGTCGATCCCTCCGAGCCCCTCGATCTCAGGTACCTCCTCACCTCGTCAATCGCCAACTTCTAGGTTTTCTTAGAGAAGATTCACCACTTGTAACCCTAAATAAGCTGATTCCTAGGAATCAAGGTCTTAGATCCTGCTTCATGGCTCAGATGCGTTATTGTTGATGTTTGCTTTGTGTGATCTGTGTTTTCTCGCAGTTACTGATGTTAGGGTGCCGTTTATGCTGTTTTATGATGATTTATTGGTGTAATGTGTGAGCAGGGACTGTACAGTTTGGAAACAAAGAGGATGGTTTTTTGATTGGCCCTTCTGAGTTGGTTTCTGTAGATTTACTACCGAAGGTGTCGCCGCGTCGGTTTGTGGTAGTGTTAGATGCATTAGTTTAGAAAGTTGCTAATTTGGTAGGAAATTAAGCTACCTGGAGAGTAGTAGGATTCAGTAAGGCGAGGAGCCGATAGCCTTTTGTCGTTACTTTGTTAGTACTTCGTGGTTTTGTCGGTGGGGATGAGCTTGGATAATGAGGACCGCTCGCTACCGGAACCATTTTACGGAACTAAATCTGAATCCGAAAAGTAAGAACCTTTTCTTGAAGTTTTGTTGTTTGGTTTGGTATGCCACAGTGGTTTTGTTTCGAGCGAGGCACCTTAATTTGCGCCATTGTATATATCTCAGGAAGTCAAAACTATCGTACACAAGAGAGTTCCTTCTGTCTTTCAGTGACCTGGATCTTTGCAAGAAGTTGCCCAAAGGTTTTGATGCTTCAATTCTGAGGTAGTGTTCCTTTTACTTGTCATGAGGTCTTTTGCTTGGCTGGTAAATGAAATCCTACATTAGACATTAAAAGGTAGGCCTTCTTGTCATTTTTTGTCTGGAAACAGTGAATTTGAAGATGCTTCTGGTAGTTTGCTTGAACGGCAAAGAGGTTCTGGAGGTTACTCTCGAGGAAGCTCGGCGAGGTGGGATACTCGTTCATCTGGATCAAGCGATAAAGATGGAGACTTGCAGCTTGAACGTGAATCTTTTATGCCAGGTCCACCATAATTTTAATTTACTTCTTGATTTTGGAGCTGTTGGTTGATTCTCTTGCATGCACTGCTGTGTTTTCTTGCTTGGACTAATCTTTTTGTGGTCTCATTTTTCTTTCTCTTCTTTATCATTTAGATGGTATATACACGAACGTTTCACCGTATGTATGCAGTCTACTTTCTTCTTTAGGGAAACCTGCATATCAATGATTTTATAGCTTCATAAAATATTGGCATAAATGATTGACGAAGTTCCATATAGTTTTGCAAAATAGTTCCACTAACTGAAGTCAAACTGGAGTAGTATACATCTGTACCTGTACTCTCTGCTTTGCTGTCAGTCATGTACTGTCAGGGCATTACCTTTGTGTAAGCTTGTGAAAATATATTTCCTTTAGATTGAGCTAACAATATAATTAGTTTGGTTTGAACTTTCACTAGCGAAGGCTGATTTTCATGAGTGAAGGCCAAAGTTAGGAATGCCTCCGAGACTTCCTTCTTACAGTAGCATAAACTTCTAGTTGACTTGGACATTTTGTTGTGGAATAGAGACTTTTCTGTTATTATAGTATCTAGCTTCTTCTAAGTTTGTGGTTTCCAACACTATCTCCACTTATACTGATAACTGAATGTGTTTTTTTTATCCTTCCATCTGCCATTTAAATATTCTATCGTATTCTCGGACACAACCTAAAACGTTTAGCAAATGTCACAGTTACACACAAAACCTGCCCCTATATTGCTTACGTATTGAAATTTTATTAATCACAGGCCAGTTGTGAGGGCCTCTTCTCCATCCTTGAACCAATCAATCTCATGTGCTTGTTCTAGCTTCTCAACTTTCAATTTTAAATTATGCCAATATATTGTAAGACAGTGTTCCTTGCTACTATTGTTAATGATCGGCATAGCTTGCTCTCAGGAGTACAAATGATTTGAATTATAGCCAACTATCATTTTGATGCCTTTTGGGACAACATGACCCTGTGAATCGCAAGGAAAAACTTCTGCACTTTCTAGGACACATCCTGTAACGGAATTTACCTTTTCTTATTATTCTAACAGTCGTTTTTCTTTAGGTTCTCATTCTCATACGTTTCTTCATCTCTTCCTTGTTTAATTCAGTTTGTTGTGTTAACTTAAAGAGCAATAGTTAGTAGTTTGGACCTACGTATTTCTTCTTGCATGATCAAACTGCAACTGCAACTGCTATAATTTGATATTTTGTGCTGTGCAGATAAGCGTTTTGTAAACCAATCTAGACGTTCCTGGCAACAGACTGAGCATGATGGGCTTTTGGGAAGTGGTGCTTTTCCACGGCCGTCGAGTTATGCGGGACCTTCTGCACCAAAGGCTCGAGGGGGTGGACAGTATCAACTAAATAGGAGTACTGAACCTTATCAGCCCCCACGTCCTTATAAGGTTTTTATGCATTTTTATATCGAAATCTAATCTTTGCCGGATTTAAATATATTTTCCATTGTGTAATTTGATTTCTCCTTTCTATTTCTTGATTCGATATTCTATTTGATTCGATATTCTAAGTTACTTTTTTCTGACTATTATTTTGGTGCCATATAATTGAACTTTTATCCTGTTAGCATTTGGAAAATCTGCTTGTTAATTGTTTGCAAAATTTTCACCTGATATTTTCTTGTAAATGAACATTAGGCTGTACCTTTTGCACGGAAAGACTATAATGATGCTCGTAATGATGAAACATTTGGCTCTTCTGAATGTTCAAGCCAGGAAAGGGCAGAAGAAGAAAGAAAAAGAAGAGGTTAGTACTGTTAATATCTCTGTGTTTGATATTTTTGCTTACCTGTACATTCTTTATCCTCTTGCTCCGTCTGTTCTTGCATGCAGAATCATTTGAGTTGATGAGGAAGGAGCAGAAGACGACGCTGCAGGAGAAGCACAAACAGATAACCGATAATCATAAAGAAACCCATGATGCTGATATTATTGCTTTGCTACAGAATTCAGCTGACAAAAATAACATTGCCAATAGAAGTAAAAAGCCGGATGATGACAGCATGACATCATCTTCTGTTTCTAAAAATGATAGTTCAAAGCCATCTTCTATTGGGACTGCTCCTCCATCCAGGCCACTCGTGCCACCTGGTTTTGCAAATGCGGTAGGAGAGAAGAAGATACACAAACAGTCTTCAAGCACCTTTGTGGAACCACAGGTAGCATAGCTCTCGACATACTTAGTGTGGAATTTCTAATGCTTGTAACAAACACATACTGATCTTTCTAGAAAAATCTGATTGACAATGAGATCATATGAGGCTACAAAGAACTACTTTATGTTCCTCTAATAGTATTGCTTAGGTTATCTGTAGTAATTTTGTCTGAAGTTGCAACCTTTTTTTTTCTTGCTTTGATTTTTTAGATCTGCTTTTCAGATCGCTTCTGAAAATTTTGTAACTTCATCAGTTCGTGCCTTAGAAAGTCTGATACGCTCATCATTGAGTGATAAATTTGGTTTTTGTCCTAGCATTTTCATGTTAAACATCTAATTGCTTTCTTTACTTGTGAAAATACTGAAAATTAAATTTTCTTCAGTTTTCAGTATTTGAGGAAATTTTGAATTTTTTACTCTATGACCGGCCCTTTTTTTTGGCACGAACTGTATTGTTTGGGTGATAGAAATTTTTTTGAGATATTTGTTTCATGTATGGCAACAACAGAAGGAGGGGTTTCAATGAAACTTATGAGAGTAGATGACATTGTATTTTGCAGACTACATTGTTGAGGATGGTAATTGAAGCTATTAACTTGATAAGTTGTATACTTAGATGTTAGTACGTTTAATTGTCTGCTATTGTTTATCTAACATCAATGAACTGCTGCGGTACCTTAGTATTCTGATTTCATATTTTTAGCACATCCTTTTTTTACCTCTTTTTCTGGTCCTAGTGCTAACAATACATATTACGCATCTCTTCAATAGCTGTTAAACTCATCTCTCAAAAAAAAAGCTCTTACGTAAATTCAACCTAAAATTTGTCAACCTAAAAGCACTGGTTTCAGGACTATTTTTCTCTAAATAAGAAATAAGTCATTAGCTAAGTTATGGAAGAGCTTTTAAAAAATGAATTTCTCTCTAGTGACAATATGATTTAAGTTTAACTGACTCAAACAAGTATTATTTTGTGTTTTCAGGTTAGAAATGAGGCTTCCGAGGAAAACCTTCCTCTGGACAAAACAGGCATTGGTCAAGAAAAGGAAAATCAATCAGCTTCCAGCACTGATGTTCGCAGAAGTGAAGCCAAGAGCACTTCTCATATAGTGAATGAAGTTGGAAAGCTCGAAAGTTCATTCTCGTCATCTAGAGAATTTAACTCAATTGAAACCATCGCATATAGGACTTCTAGTGTTGAGAAAGTTAATGAACTTCGAGAAGATGATATATTGGATGATTATTCAAGCAAAAAGGAGGCGAGCTCTAAGATATTGAGCTCTGCTACTGAGGACAGATCTACTTCGATTTTGGAAAAATTGTTTGGCAGTTCCTTGTCAAAGAGTAGCGTCAATTCTCCAACTAATGTGGAGGTATTGCACTTCCCGACAGACTACACCATAATCTCATATATCTTGCGTTTAACTTTTGCCAAAACTGATTGATAGAGATTGCAAATGCGGCTCTTTTTTGCATATTAGCATCATTTTCACTTTTCTATCAGGCAAGTGGTCTAGTTAAGAATTGCTCGTAACCTTCTTTATTCTTTTCCTTGCTTGTGTATACAAAAGTTTCTAGACTTTGTTGACGCAAAAATTTGTGTTCAATGGATGATCGATCCAATCTTTGCCTTCCGCCATACCTACATGCTTTAAAATGGTTAATGCCACTAACAAAAAGTTTATTGAAGTTTCCAAATTCTCCAATCTCTTTTTGTTTGATATATGGCTTCAAAAGCAACTGCTAATTTCCTCTCTTTAATTTAGTGCTATTGCATGCGCATGCCTTCATATGGAAAACTTTTTGTGAAAGACTTTTTCAATCCATGTTATCGTCTGCATAAATTTATTAATTCAAACCATAACGGGTGTATGGAATTTTTCTCTTTCTTTTTTGCATCAGTTACATTTGCTGTTTTAAAGTGCAGGATGTTCCTTTGCTATAGTTTCAGAACCTGTTCCTACCAGTTTAATTACTTTGGATAAGTTAACTCCTGTCTTTTTTTTTTCTTAATTGTGGAATGGTTGAGTTATTGAATTTTTCAGTCTCACTCCCGTGTAGTCTTGGGGTGTTAAAGCTTTAGGTCCATCGCCCTATGAGAATATGAAATAATGGATATATGGTAACTTTGATTGCTCATTGCTTGATCGTATGTGTAAGTGACCACTCTTTTTCTATTTTATGTGCAGAATTTGTATCCTAAAGTTGATGAGGATACAGTGCCTCTTGTTCTGCCTGAATCATCAAAATTTGCTCGTTGGTTCCCTGAGGAAGGTAATCCTAATATTTTTCACGTAATAATATTATATACCACTGTTCATTTTTGCTAGGTTGTACCTGATCTTTTTCCTTCTTCTTTCCCTTTTCGTAGAATTAAATCTCATAGAAGAATTTTCATCGAAAGACTTGCTCTCTTTGATTGTCGATAGTGAAAAAGCTGGTCAAGTGTCCTCTGCATCTAATGCTAAAACTCCCAAACACATAGCACCGAGCTCACCTTTTGAGAATTTTCTGCCCACTTCCGTCTCTACGGCTGTGATCTCAGAAAAGCACCCCCATAGTGAAAACTCTAATTCAAGTCCTGTACTTACATGCGAAGACCTTGAGCAGCTCATGTTGGCGGAAGCTAGCAAAAGCACTTCCAATGTACAGCTTCTTGTAGAGGCACATCAGTCTGTAGTTGATGATCAAACTAGGGAGCAGAAACCCAGTGTAAATAATCATGCATCGCAACATCTCCTCTCTTTACTGCATAAAGGACCAAAGAAAGAGACACCGTCATCTCCTGGCCTACATGCCGCTGCAAATAGTAACCCTGAGACGGTTAATAGTTCGGAGAAGAGCTTGACACTTGAAGCATTATTTGGTGCGCAGTTTATGAATGCGCTCCAGTCAGTGGAAGCTCCTGTTTCTGTTCGTATAGCTTCAGCCAACCACATTCAAGGTCAAGACTATGGAAATTCTCAAGTTCAAAATTTGAACCTTAGTGGTGCTGGTTTTGATGAGAGGGGTCCAGAGATTCGCCTCCCAGAAGAAGACAGTTTGCTTGCCATGAATGATCCTTTGGACTCTCTAAACCCTAGTCTCTTTCCCTTTGCAAGGCCTAGCAAATCCATTGAGGAACTCAATGATAAGTTAGCTAATCTGATGCCAAGAGATATGGAACGCGTTCAAACACGTGGCCAAATTGACAATGAAATTCACTATCATCATCATCTACAGGATAGGCAATTTTTGCAGTTACCCCATCCGATGAATCTGACTAGGCCTAACTTCCCGCCGTTGGATCAACTCGAGGCCATCCATCATGATCCTCACCATCCGTTTCCTGCAAATATTATTCCTCATCACGGTGGCCCTTGGATTGATCCTGCTGCCGCCGCCCATCATCTTATGCTACAACAGATGCCCCCTCAAGGAAATTTCCCTCCGCCACAGAACTATCCACTTCAAGGGATGCCTAGAGGTATACATGTATCCCACCCGATCCATCAGATGCCTGGTTTTGTACCTGAGATGAACAATGTACATAATTTTCCTCCGCACCATCGGCAACCTGATTATGGTGGGCTTGGAATGGCAATGCCAGGTAACTTTTCAGCTTCCTTTTTGGTAGATATTAGTTTCTCGTGCGTTGTTGTTTCATAAAGAAGAGAAAGTTAAAAAAAAGTAAAAGAAGAAGATATATGCTGATCAGTTTTCTAATCTTTG
The DNA here is from genome assembly GCA_029204045.2 of Tillandsia leiboldiana. Lineage (NCBI taxonomy): Eukaryota > Viridiplantae > Streptophyta > Magnoliopsida > Poales > Bromeliaceae > Tillandsia > Tillandsia leiboldiana. The sequence goes on along the minus strand of CM055080.1, from coordinate 9,789,879 downwards.
AAGAGCTTTAGTTATATTTATAGGTAAAAAAGTACGGAGACCCCTTCAACAACATATTGTTTTTGATATAGACCCCCTCCCAACTTTTTCCTCTGGTTGACACCCGGTCAATTTTTGCTTGCTTCTTTTGATTTGAGCTATTCCAGAATTGCATTAAGACTAATGACATTGTTAACTATCTGCTGTTAACTGTTACAAACCACCCGCAGTTCCATCAGCTGAGAAGCAATCAAAGCCCGTTAAATTTGACTGAATCGCCATCAAATTTAATGAAATCTTCAATGTGAATAAAGAAAATAACTGGAATCAAAACAAACAAAGCGTCAATCAGAAAAAATGAAAAAGTTCGGTGTTTTGTTCCAAAACGGTCTATGGCTGAGGAGGTTCTCCGGACATCTTTACCCTGTTCATTCTGCAGTATCTCATAAATTTTGTCTTCCATTGTTCTTCTTCGCTGAAAGATTGGTCCAGATTCCAGAAGCCGAGTTTTTCGTCGGTGGCAACTGTATAAAGTGTGAAAGCATAGTTTCTGGAACTTGACTTTGGACACGCCACCGCAGGCAGAAGTCCAGTCCTGAGAAGCGGACTGTTTCTTGTTGTTTCGGAAACTTGATATCTACACTTCCACTTGCACTTCAATTTGGAAGCTGTCATGCGTATTCATGTGTATTAATCCGCTAGATTGCTATCATTTTTTGGTTATTTAATCCTGCTTTTTTATGTTGCTTACTTTTCACTCCGTAAGTTCGTTTCGTTTAATTTTAATTTGATTTTTCTCCTACTGTTTATAGGACTAGCTACTGGGGAAGGTGGAAGCAATCGCCCCGAAGCTCTGGAGAGGCTGATTCAAATGGAGCTAAGAGCTAAATCATCAAAGGAGGTTCACCCTGCGTTAGCCGGCCATGTTCCCAACATCTTTGGTCCCGAGCTCGGCATGAATTTCCAGTACAGATAATGTAGAAAGAGCCGCGTAACGCAAAAGCACTTGTAAAGCTCTCGGAACCCTTTTTGGTTTTTTGGGGGTAGAGGAGGGGTTTGCATCTACTGTTGTCGTTGCGCTGATACAAACTGCAAATGTAGGATATCTCGTTTCGAAGAACTTCTCAACGAGTTCTGCGTCACTTCTCATCTCATCTCCTTTCTCGGAACATCGCAAAAGTCTCGTGGGTCGAAGGTGGAGGAGGAGCGAATAGAAGAAGAATACACAGCTTTACTAAACAAAAAGAAAATTGCGGAGAAAAAGCTTGTGCAGTAATCACTGCGCCCTCGAAAAATGGCCCTAAGTTGTTGCTAGTGTTTGGTGACAGGTTGAGGTTGAACATTGAGTGGTGTTTTCAGAAGGGCATGCAAAGTTGTGTTGGTGGGGATTTTATGATGCTTGTTAGTAGTGTTGTATACAAATGATGTCTCTGGAGAATCAGTTGCTGATTTAGTCGTCGATTTTCGGTTCATAATTTGTTTTATGTTTTCTTGTTATGCTTTTCATAACCTGTTTCTCTTTGGTATTAGGAGGGGGCTATGGTTTTTTTTTTTTTTTTTTTTTTTTTCTGATTTTTTTTTTTTTTTTTTTTTTATTTTTTTTTTATTTTTTTTTATTTTTATTTAGCACCTGATGATTGATCTTACATGAATGAGGTCCTTGTTAGTGTTTCTATTTGAGTGATTTTATTAAATATATTGATAAATTTATATTAAATATAACAAAAATTAAGTATTTTTTTCAATTGACACCTTTTTTTTTTTTTTTTTTTTGTTGAGATTGGAAAATTTTAGCCAAATAAATTGAAGATTTTATCAAATCCATCCATGATTCTATCACATTTAATTATAGTTCTAATTATATTTAAGAAAATAAAAAGGGACTAATTAATAATTAATAATTAATACTTAACTAGCTAAAGAAATTTAATTCGAAAAATCGTAAGTTGAAAATAAAGTTGTGGAAATTTTTTCTTTTCATTGCTATTTATTCGATAGAAAGTAAGTTTGAAATGATAATTTTCTCATTTTTTTTTATTTATTTTACTGAAAATTTTAACACTAATATATAAGAAGATAAAAAAAATTACAATATTTTCTCTCTTTCATAAAATTTAAGAATAAATTTATATATTTATGGCCGAGAACAACAATTTTCACCGTTCTTCACTTTCAACCTTAAAAATTAAAATTGAATGGAGGGGCCCATTTCATAATAAACTAAAGTGCAGGGGTTTTTCATGCATTTACACATCAGGGTCTAAGTGATAATGATATAGTAACAGTCCCACCACAAATACGGATGCAAATGAATTCGGGTTGACGGCGAATACGGATGCAAATGAATTCGGGTTGACGGAGCATTCGCTTCCAACAAGTGGGGGCAAAAAAAAAAAAAAAAAAAAAAAACTCTGCTTCAAATCTATTCCGATAAGTCAAAAAAATTAAGCGAGAGGCCATTTTGATTCGTCAAAAAATTATCATAAATTTTTTTTTTTATTCTAATTTATTGGGACCGAAGTAACAAAGTCAATATGAAAAGGGTCCGACCCGTTTACAACCTGCCACCACGACCACTCCCTTTTCGCTTCTTCCCCACTTATATGTATATAATTAATTAACAGTAACATTAACACTACCCACATAAAATAAAATAAAATAAAATAATAATAATATATATAAATAAAAGGATACATAAAACGCAAGTCGCAGGAGAGGAGAAGCTCACACCGAAGCTCCTTTGCCCCCTCTCATGGTCTCCATTAATCCCAAGGCCCCCGACGTCGCCGTCGTCCTCGGCGGCGAAGGTGGCGGAGGCGGCGGCGGAGGTGGCGGCGGAGGTGGCGGTGGCGTCTCCTTCTTCTCCGGCGCCCACTCGAAGCAGAAGCATCAGCATCAGCATCCGGAGACGATCCTGCACCCGATCCCCCCTCCCGTGGCTCTGCCCGTCGTCTCCTCCCCCTCATCATCCTCCGCCATGGATGCGTCCGCGGAGGACCCCAGCAAGAAGATACGGAAACCCTACACCATCACCAAGTCGCGGGAGAGCTGGACCGAGCCGGAGCACGACAAGTTCCTCGAAGCCCTCCAGCTGTAAGATTTTAGGTCTAATTTACGTTTTTTTTTTTTTTTCTACTGATTTTGGACTCTAATCGATTTGGTTGTTCATGGGTTTCGCTGATGAACGCAGCTAACAATTGGATTCTTAGGGCCCTTAGCAGTTCAGCTGTGTGATTTCTCTCGCTGAGTTTTTCTCTGTTAGGGTTTAATTGTTTGGTTGTTGACGTAGTTTAGTGGTGAACTCCGCAAAATTTTAGGGTTTTTAGGTTTTTACAAGTTCGAATTATTAGTGTCAAATTGTTTGGTTATTGAGGGGTTTTGGTAGTGGATTCGGCTAAAAGTTCGATATTTTAGGGTTCTTACTACGTAAATTTTGGAGTAGGAGGTTTACCATTTGTGAAGTGTTTTGATGCTGGTAATAAATTGCTAATCTAGCCCCTCATGTAGCACATCATAATTATTGTTATTATTTTTTTTGCTTTGTTTCATAGGGAATGACTCATCAACACATTCAACTTTGTTTCATCTCAACTTTTTAAGAAGCAATTTGAATATGCCTAATCCATTTGGAAGATATTTCATCTAAATATATTGTGTATAAATCGAGCAAAGCATCTCAACATAAAGATGCAAGAGAGGAATATAGTTCATACTTCATAGTACTTTTGTCTCAAACAGTTTCCTCAAGCCCCTGTGTACCCTAAAATTTACACCTATTATTAAGACTATACCAAGTAATTCTATTAAAGCGACATCATTGATATCTCCAACTCCACTCATGACAATAAGGTTCGAAACATGTAGCAGTGGTTCAATATGTTCTATGAGTAGCAAACTGGCCCGACTTTACACTGACTCGCGTATTTGGTTCTTCGTTTTGGTTGCCACAGTTTTGATCGCGACTGGAAAAAGATAGGAGCATTCATCGGCTCAAAGTCTGTAATACAGGTAAAATTTTGTTACTCATAGCCACAAAATTTTTCTCGTCTTGTTTCCCTATTACATGCTATTAAGCATCTATGTCGATGCGGTAAATTTATCCTATGTCTTGTATTTTAGGCTGTATTTTTAGGATCTCCCATGCTTGTATTTACTCTTCTTTTGTTTTTTCTTTCCATCTGTCTGTACCAATTTGGGAAGACTTGATTAATTTTCCCTGAGAAGTGGTACAACACAGTTGTTATTTGGGTTACTTCCCGTATGACTATTGTACCTGATCTTTGTGTCAACAGAATCTTTCTTTCTTAGACTAGGATGGAGGAAAGATGGAGTAAAATAGTGATATAAACACTCATCTGAGTTGATATGTGTGGCGAATATACTTTTTCATTGTGCTCGTTGCTTCGTGATTTTTTATCTTCAGAAATTAGTGATCAGGAATCTGTTTAAGATCTACTTGAATAAACTTTACACCAAGATGCAACAGAAAATTCTCGAAGTTCCTGAACTGCAATCGCTAACATGCGTATATAAAGCTTTTTATAATTTTATTATTAGAATAATCTTCTTTTGGATGTTTTCTGGCACAGAATTTTATATCATGCTATCTATATATTATCGATGTGGCTATTCAACGTTTCACATTTTGTATTAACTGTTAATGATCCCGTAATGCATAATTTAAGCACAATTTTTAATCTTTTACAGATCAGAAGCCATGCACAAAAGTACTTTTTGAAGGTTCAAAAGAATGGCACGAGTGAACATTTGCCGCCTCCCCGACCAAAGCGGAAAGCAGCACATCCTTATCCGCAGAAAGCCTCCAAAAATGGTTTGAATTTTTTCACTAGATATTATTTCATCATTTTTAGTACAACTAATAATACAATTCTTTTAAAAGAAATTGCAGCTCCCCAAATTTCTCAAACTACTGTACCACCTCGTGCTGCTGCTCTCTCTTCGGATACATCTTCTATTGTTAGGAATTCAAACACGAACATTCCAGTTTCTTCTTGCTCTAATACTTCTGTTCAGCCTGCCAGTGGGACTCATGTGGCAAAAGGTTTAGTGCCAATGCATAATATTCTCAAAAGTTTTTAGTACTTTTATGACCTTTTTGTTTTTAGACATTATATTTTCGCCCCCCCAAAGAGAAAAAAAAAACAAAAAAAGAATCAGAGGAAAAGGAAAAAGAAAAAAAAGGAAAGAAGCACACTTTGCCTTCTTTCTTATTGTTTTGTCAAGTGATAATTAATCGCTTTGCGTGTAGGTCTATGGGGAAAAATGCAGAATTTAAATTTCAGTGGAACAATGTGAAAATTGCGACACTTAACCTGGTGGCTTTCTGCATCTTAGTGATAAATATTAGAGGTTATCTTAATTGCTTGTACATATGTGACAGGGGATGCTGGAAATATTGTGGCAAATAATTATAGTAGCAGCAACGAGAGCCCTTCTAGAACTTGTCCGACTTCTGAGACGACAAGTGATCAAGATAATCAAGATCGGTCACATCGTGGTAAGTTTTTTGTTGCACAACAGTAATGCTTTTCTTATTATTAAATCATATTCAAGGATTGTGGGTTCCTATTTTATATAGGAAGCACCTATTTATTCTAGGTTAAATTACTCATTTATCTCCATTTCGTGTTCACTTTGTTAGGAGCTTTTGTAAACTAAAGCCTGAAATATCTACTATCATTTCTTAAGTTTTCTCATTTTTTTGTTTTCAAATTTATGTAACTCTGAGTAAAGCTTGTATTTCTCAAATGCTGTAGTTTAATTCTATAACTTTCTTGTGATTCCAATGCTTAAGAAGTCATAAAAGCCTCCCCGATGCTATGTGAAATGATTTGGTGTTGCTCAAGTAATAAATTATGGTAAAACATAACGGACACTTCTGAGCTGGATGTACCAAAAGAAGCTACGTAAAATTAAATCTGAAATGATAAATGGATTATTGGTAATATGCCTCCAATTCCATTACTCTTCAAATCATATTTCAGTCCAAGGATTTAAGTGTCGTAGCATGGAGTTAGGCCAAAAACTTGTCGGTACTATACGGCGCAGTGCGTGCTGGATCACGCCGATGCGTGCTGGTCACTGTGCCGACACATAATGGCATGCAATATTTATTTTCTTTGGCAACGAAATATTCCATTTTCTTATTATGTTTCTTCATCAAATCTTTTGAACTTTATTAAAAAAATTATTTACTAATTTAAAGAAAAGAGAGTTTTGAGCTATACTATTGGCACGGTGGCTATATCGTACCAATATCTTGTTGGTACGATACGGTACGGTAGATATGACCTGTGCCAATGGGCAATTAAATCTTTGTTTTAGACAGTTAAGATACGAACATAAGCTGTTTGAGGATTTTAGTTGAAGTTTTGTTGAAGCTTCTTCAAACAGCTCTATTTAAACAGAATTTCTATGGAAGCTCTAGCAAACAGGTCTACATAGGATTAGGAACAACTGATGTATGAGTTTCCAAATTTTTTCCTTTAAACAACAAAATAGAGAGTACATACAATATGCTATGGAATCATTTTTTCTGTATATCGTTTTATTCGTTGTAAATTTACCAATTGGATATACAAATTATCTTAAAACTATTTGTTCATCCTATTATATTTACTTACTCTTTCCTGTTTCTTTCTGTGGTGGATAATGAAGTTATGCCAGATTTCGCAGAAGTATACAGCTTTCTCGGGAGCATGTTTGACCCAACCGCAAGTGGCCATTTGCAGAAGTTAAAAGACATGGATCCTATTGATGTAGAAACTGTATGTAATCCATCTCTTACTTTTGTTTCAAGTTGTTTATAAATTCTACACATTCACCGGAAAGAATACTGGTTATCTACCAGAATTCGGCAAGTTTGAAGTCACAATGGTAGTGATAGAGTTTGCATGCCAATATAATGAATTATCAATGGACTTGGTCTTGCTGTTTTCTGGTTATCTTGTTGCTTAAATGTAAACTGCTTAATACTAGTGGACTTGGTCTTATTACAAGTTCGATGATATCAATAAATGTTGCAATGTGATTACCAAGAATAATTTTTGTAATTGACCTACTTAATCTTGTTTTAGGTACAGTCCAACAATTTCATTGCATTATCTTAAGAATAATTTACGATATAATTCTGAACTTTTTCTGAAATATTGCTCTTTTAATGATTGTTCTAGGTATTGTTGTTGATGAGGAACTTATCTGTCAACCTGACTAGTCCTGGTTTTGAGGCACATGTAAGTGGTCTTATTTTTTAGTAGTTCATTAGTAAGTGTTATTGCATGATCAAATTTGAGTATTGTTCTAATGTGCTGCTAAAAAGCACCTCATTTTTCAAAATTAAGACTCCTGCCATATGTGGAAAGTGCATTTAGGTTTTCTATATAGATTTTTATTTGACTTAACACTTAATCTAAAAATTATTTTAAAATAAAATTCAGTAAAAAATTATTATTTGCAAACAACAAAAACTTTTTGTCAAACAACTTTACGAAATCACTTTAGAAAAATCACTTTATAACTAAACTCAGCCAAACGCTCTACAGCTTTTAAACAAAATCAATTTTCCAAACTAAATTCAATTTCGTAGAAATCACTTTTCCATAATCTAGACCAAACGGGCCTGTAATTAGATATAGAAAGTTGTACACGGTTTAGTCTCATTCAGTATGTTGTACGTATTGCATATTTCTACGAACATGAAGAACAGGAATATTCTAAATTTCTAATCATATGGATTTTATTATGTAGATCATCTGTATTCCATACCGTCCTAGTGTTACTTTTAGTTTTCCAATTAAAGGTTCATTTCTAGGAGTTAGAAAGGCAATGGAATGGGACTGGGCTGCCCATATGATGTCATCAAAATAAAGGCCCTGTCTGTTTCTTCATCCCATGGAGAATTTATATTTTAGTTTAGCAGTACTATGAAAATGATATGGTAAGAGTCCAATAAACTAAGATCTCGATCTATCTGTTTTCTTGTCGTATCAACCAAAATTTTACCATGTATCCTATCAATTTCTTGCCTATTGATCTAATGTTGGCCTATGGGATATTAGATCTGAAATCCGGTCCATTGCAGTGTTTCCATAGGATACCTTGACTCTTCTTAGAATGTCAACATGCCTGACTAATCCAACTAGTTAGTAACTTGATGGGAGAGGACTTCAACCACGTGTTTCAAAATGCTCAGCCTCAAAGAAATATTGGTCCTTATATGCCCAAGTTCACGTCATCTTCTAATGCAGACTTTTTGGGTGCGGCAACTTTGCTTTTGTTAAGTCATTGGTTAAGTCATTACTCGTCAGGTGCATCTATGTATCCCCCAATCTCTTTTATTACACATCCACGGACAATTTTCTATGTATCACGGACACTTCTATAAGTCTCGTGTGTCCGTGTCAGACTCGTGTCCAATGTGGACACTTTTTGAACGCGCGTTCAATGTCGATCCATAGCGCATACAATTATATATATATATATATATATATATATATATATATATATATATATATATATATATATATATATATATATATATATAAAATTTTAATTTTTTTATGTATATATAATGTAAGATGATAAATATTTTAGCTTTTTGATAAGTATATACAAATTTTTTTTTGAAGAATATAAATAAATTATGTATGATGGAGAATTTTTTTTTTTTTAAATATATGAACTATCAATGAAAATTTTATTAACTTTCATTCGTATAAGAAATATAACAATATTTTGCCGAAATTTATATTTTATATATAATAAATATATATTATTATATTAATAATATTATATTTTATTATATGTGTTCACGTCGTGTCCGTGTCCTAATTTTTTGGAAGATGCCCAGTCGCCGTGTCCGAATTGTGTCTTGTTCTACATCTCGTGTCAGTGTCCATGACTCTTAGACAATTTTAGAGGGATAACTTTGCATCCCCCGTTGCCTCTGTACGCAGTACCTACTTTTCTGGAACAACGGCAATAGTGGGCTCCACACGTTTGAACCCATTAAGTTACTTTTAGTACCAGCCATACTAGAATCCTTTCTATGCTATTGCTGGTAGTACTAGGTCATCCAATGCAGATGCTAGCTGAAGTTCGAGTAGATGATGGTGGATGGGGCGGGAACCGGAAGGCAGGAAACACCTCTTCTTATCTCTGTGTATTTCAATTCTTCTGTTTGAGGAATTTTATGCAGGAGCAAATGCTAAATGTTTAAGCTATCGCTGTAATCTGAAACCTTCTATTCTATATGATTTAGTCGAGGCAATACACAGCCCAGGAGACCTGCTATGAAGAAAGTTGCAGCATGATGCTCTTCTTTAACCTAATATGGATAGACATTAAAAACACCGGTTAGGCTTAATAGGTGCTCTTCAATATTATTTAAGTCATGGGTATCTTGAGAAAGATTGTTAGCAAGATAATAATGAAGTAACAGAACTATGGACATGATTTAGTTTTTGATAGAAGTTCCTTATCCTCATGAGGAAGAGTTGTCGTAGAACTCTTAAAGGTTGGATAATTGCTTTTATTTCTGAAGCTGAGTCTGTTATGAATATCTCATCCTAACAAGAACTTGCCGAGGAAATTGTAGGAAGGGATAGACTACGCTCCTCCTGATTAGTACTTCTAGATGTCGCAAAAATATTTTATTATATAGTATCTGAAGTGTGTGGCAGATTTTTTTTTGAGTTTGCTAAGCTAAAGGTCCCATTTATGGTTTTTTTTTTCTTTTCTTTTTTTTTTTCCCTCGAGTTCTATGTGATTGGATATGGACTGCCCTTTTAGGACTCGAGGAAAAACAAAACCTGGAAAGCGTAAGCGACATCAAATATGCACTGAATATATTAACTGCGTTATTCCCTCATGGTGTTTATTCGATTAAAAAGCATTTAAACAGAGATTAAAGCTTATGCCTTACTGCCTTTTGAGTTTGGATATTGTGCCTCCTTTTGCGTTTAAATATGTTGCGTTGTCTCGCATTCTTTTTTAATGTTGCTACATATCTATCTGCTTGGTATCGGAGTACGCAACTAACCAAGTTTTTTGTTCCTTCTACTGCTGCAATGTATGGTGGACTGATACCTAATGAAAATAGCAGAGGCAGTTGTTATCGAAGCATAGTGTCGGCTCCGAGGAAGTTAAATCTAGTAGCACAGACATCCCGCTTCAGGCTGTTGAAAGTCTAAACACTTCATGCTTGTATGTTATTCTACTTTTCTATTATCTTATTTTCGCATCCTAATTTATCTTCAATAGTTATGCTAACAAAACCAAAATTTTCCAAATTTTCTAGGGTTAATGGTGAATAAACGACACCCATGATTGCGCAGTCCTAAGCAAACACTTACTAAGGCAGTCGTGCGAATGGCTGCATGATCAGTTGTTTCTGAATAATATATTCGAGTGTGTAATCATGAAGCTCTTATAACTTGGTCATGTACATACATAACAACTCTCCAGGTTATTTGCAGTTCTATTTGATGATTATCGAGGGATAAAAAAAAGCCTGTAGATTGCGCCACTAGATCCTCTTCCTCTCCTTTTCTTTTTGGTTTTTTGGATTCACTATTCATGTATGGTTTGTATAATAGATATTTTTGGATGTTGTAAGATTCCCATGTAATAAATCAATTAGAGTTAGTTTTTGGTGAGGCAAACACACTACTATCAGTTAATGTTTTCAGGTGTGTTGTTGCTGCTCTTCGTAAGCAAAAGCGAGTAAAATGAGTACATCAACTATTGCTTGGTGATAAGTTGTGCAGAATGGATAGTTTCTTCTCTAATTGTAACTTAGGATTTTGATTTTAAGGTTTTTTGACTATACAGTACAACATAATATGGTTTATCATGTTTTGAGAACATATGTGGTAATTGTGTGAATTTTTTTTTTTTTTTAAGTATCTCAGCATTGCTGCTTGTAAACAAAAGAATCAGGCCTGACAAGAATCAAGATGCATCCAGACAAAGTCACAAATCTTCATTTCTTATTGAGCTACACTTCTAGTTTCAACATTCAAAAAGGTACACAAAATTTATGCTTGTGATTTCACTGTGTATATATAGAAAAGAAGAATAAGAAATGATGATAATCTTGTGAATCTTATTGTTTTCAGGTTAAACAGATTCATATTATGTTGGAAATACGAAGCAACCACGGGTTCCAACTTGAAATTTCGGATATCAACCATCAAGTATTTTATCACGTGCGCTGAAGACGGTCAGTAGATACATATTATGTTGTTGGTGTAACACCCCAAAAATTTTACATCGGATGAGAATGAGATTATGATTGGATTTATAAGAGGCCATGAATACGAGTATTAATAATCGAGCTTAAGCGTTTTGGGGCGATGGTTTATGCCCAATGAGTTATTATTGTTAGTGAGTCGGATTATTACATTTGGTATCAGAGCCGATCACCAGTTGGAAGTGTGTGATGAGTCTCAGCTGGATCAGGGTCTGAAAGACAAAGTGACGGACTATGTTAGGGTCTGAATGACAAGACTAGTGAGATAAGTCTCACATCGCCTAGTGATATTGATTGTGTGTGTGATGGGGGTCTTGGGCTGTGAGTGATTGGAATCTTGAGAACGTTATGCCTATAAGTTAAGGAGTTTGTGACACCCAATAATCCCACATTTGGGTTGCGGATCAGATCATTACAGTTAGTATCACATTTTTGGATGGTCTTTAAAATTAGAGTACTATACAAATAATAATATAAAGTTTTCTGTCAATACCATTAATAGTAGCATTTATTAATGAGCCTGCCCACATACAAAGATATATTTCAAATCAATTATACTGTGCTACTAAAGATTAGATAAAGGATTTAATTATTGATTAAAAGTAATGTAGCATTGAAATTATAATTTCAAAAAAAATTTTAGAGCAATGTTATTTGTATACACAAAAAAATAACTGTAAATTTTACACTCCAAATGTTAAAGAATAGGGAGTTCGGCTATTGTACTATCAATAGCATCGAGTACTTGGCGCTTTCAAATTTTCTATCATTAATCTATCTCTTTGGCCATTTTTACTTTTTAAATCAGACTATTTCATCAATCACTCTTCTAAAAGATTATTATTATTTTAACTGCATATTTTTTCATTCAAGGGCGGAATTTGGATCACTTGTTTACGGGGTGTGTTTACCCTTGGTACGTGATTGGAATGGGTGAAGGGGGTGTCTGATTCGCAGTCGGGGATTACGTCCGACGGGTTTGGAAAAAATGGACGGTAGGGGTGGAAACACAGGCAGAGGGCACGAATCTAACCTATCTGGCTGCGAATTGGTGGGTGCTCTGGAAGATCAGAAATAAAATTATTTTTCAGCAGTTCAACACTGACCCAAGTTCCGCCGTTAGCTGGGTTAAGAGACAGCTGGCACTTTGGGTGGACTCGAGTTGACTGTTTCGGTATCCACTTTTAGGAAAACAGTACTGTTTATCCTTTGACATCTATCTTCTTATTTCTTATGCGTGCTTCTTCTTCTTCTTCTTCTTCTTCTTCTTCTTCTTCTTCTTCTTCTTTTTTTTTTTTTTTTTTTTTTTTTTTTTGCATTTTTCGAGGATCTAGTTGTCTCACTCATGTTGCTTAGTTTATTTTCATTTTGAATGAAGTGGGTAGCGTGCTACCTTTTTCTCAAAAAAAATATATATAATAGTACTAATCACCTGGTGCTATTAGTAGTATTAAATAATAAATATATATTTTTAATATTTATATTTAGGGTTAATTGCATACGGCTCTCTGTAAACATATCGAATAGCAGATATATTCCTATAAAGTTCAACTTTTCATATTTATCCCTTTAAGGCTGCGTTTGGAAATAGGATAAATTTGAGGAGAATTAATTTTTTTATTCCCATAATTCTATTATATTCTAGGATAGAAAGGAATAAAATGAATATTGTGTTTGGTAATATTCTAGCTTATTCTCTTGAATAAAGTAAATATTGTTTGGTAAATTTTTTGGAATTCTAGAAGAATAATCGAAAAAGTAGTTTTTGTAATCCAAAATACCAATTTTACCCTTAATTATGAGTGCATTTTACATTATTGTATAATTAATATACAATGATGTAAAACATAAGTAAAAACTGTATTTTTTAACATTTATAATCTATATACAACTATGCTTTAAATATAAATTTTAATTATTTATAATTGTAAATTTCAAATTTAAACAAATCAAATTTGAAAATCAGATTTTCACATTAATATTATAATTTTAATTTAAAAATTTTAATTTAAAATTTTAAACATTTAAATTTATTATTTTTAATTTTTAAATTTAAATTTTAAATTTAAATTTTTAATTTTTAAAATTTCAAATTAAAATTATAAAATTTAAATTAAAATTTTAAAATTTTAAAATTGTCAAATTTTAAAAATTTAAAATTTAAATTTAAATTTTATAATTTTAATTTGAAATTTTAAAAATTAAAAATTTAAATTTAAAATTTAAAATTTAAATTTAAAAATTAAAAATAATAAATTTAAATGTTTAAAATTTTAAATTAAAATTTTTAATTTTTTTCTAATTAAAATTCAACTCATACTTCACTTCTCCTTCCTTCTTCTCTTTTCTTCCTTTCTTTCTTTCTTTGCTCGTGGGTTCAAAGTCAGCAACCCAACACCCCTGGGTTCTGGAACCCACACCTCCAAAGCCCAAAAAACTCAGCATTGTAGTAGACAAATTGAAAATTAATGCAATTTGCATAGCATCTAAAATTAAAATTACAGCTAACTCATATTTATCATATGCTTGACATAGACAAACAATGTCAATTCTGCATCAATACACATGTATCACAACATAGTATTATAGCCATATCACATAAAGAGTGTTTAGTTGCAACATTCAAGAGTACAAACATTGGTGATTAGGGAAACTACAATATTCTATCACCGGACATTAGAAAGAAAGGCATAAAATTCATACTACATAAGTTAATAATAAAGGTTTAAACCAAGCAGCCATACCAACAGTTAGCATTACAAAGAAAAGAAGTAAAAAACTACTGATTGCTCCATAATTGCTCCGTGATTCTTGTGCGAAGATTGTCGCCGCGTCGCGACTCATCAGCGCCAGCGAGAGGAGTGTGATCCTCTTCTTGCTCCTCCAGGGGATTAGTCTCCAGTTGCATGTTGAAATATATATCGCTTCCTTGGTGCCTCTTTATAAAGTTGTGGATGATACAACAAGCTAGAGCTATGCGACATTGCACCTTGTAGGGAAAGGGAGTTGCTTGGCGGAGCACTTTGAATCGCTTCTTTAAAATGCCGAAGGACTTCTCAACAGCATTGCGAAGTTGAGCATGTCTATGATTGTACAGATCTCGCGGTCCTCGATGTGTGCGCGCCCTTGCATTGCCGTCAAATTGGCTCAAGTGGTATCGTTCTCCTCTATAGGGTGCGAGGAACCGATCCGTATTGGCATAACCCGAATCCACCAAATAATATTTTCCTATACAATAACAAGTTATAGTTATTGAAATTAAGTAAAATATAAAATCAAACATTTTAGAATTAGATGTACCTTCTGGAACCATTAAGCCACCGCTCTCGCAACACCAACGTAACACTCTCATATCAGATGCAGAACCCTCCCATCCAGTGCATACAAATAAAAATTGATGATCGAATGAACATACAGCCATCATATTTTGGGAGGTGAAGCCTTTTCGACAACGATAGCGGGGTTGCTTGCTCTTCCTCACCACCACTGGTATATGCGTCCCATCTAAAGCGCCAATTGCATTCTACAATTTGTAAAAAGATTAAGAATAAAAGTTAGAAATAATGATCATTTTGTAAATATTCCGAAATAATGGGTTGATGACTCACTTTGAAAGGATGAAATAAAGGGTTATCTCTAATTTTTGGGTGCATTACAGTGTTACTACTCGGCATCTGTATATAGTCATGCCTAAGCTCGACCACACCACGTAGCACATTATTGAAATACCTACTTATAGTCTCCCCCGAGTGTTGAAATGTTTCAGCTAACACTCGATTTGTTACCCCATGTCCCACCCCAAATAAAAATATACCAAGTTGTTCATCAACCGTAAGATTTCGAGTGCCCTGTATCAACCCTCTCCCGACCAATTCATCTCTAAGTCTTATGAAAGTAGTGTTTGACATTCGAAAATGTTGATACCCTCGGTCTGGATGTCCACTCAATATATCCATAATAATTTGGTGCCCGCTATATGGTCTAGTACGACAAGGTCTCTTATTCAAAGTACTTTGAAATGCTAAGGAGGCATCGTCGATCAGAATTGTTTGCACTTCTTCCCAATAATCTTCCTCCTCATCTAGAAAGGTCATAAGGTTGGCCACGGTTGGAGATGAAAATACACGCTGATAGATTAAACCACTCATCACTGCATATACAATAAATATATCAAATTTGATTAACAGATAAGGTCATTTTAAGTAGGAAAAGAGAAGTAAATGGATCAAGTTAAGAAACTAGGAAATGTTGCCAGAAGAAAGCATTTATAATGAATGCAATTCAAACACATCAGAGCTAACTCGTAGCATTTTTAAATACATGATAAAGAGAAGAAATGGTGGAGGGCATATGTTGGCTCAGGATTAAAAGAGTAAATGCTGAAATGGTGGCTGCTGTGGTTGATCCACTGCCTCCCTACCATTAACATTTTCAACCCTTTTAAGCATCATAGCCTATCCTGGACAAGGCACAAATTGCATCATAGCATTGTAGTTAGCATCATAGCCAATATGCAATAGAGGGTCCATCGAGCAAAGGCAAAATGTAGGATATACTGCCAGATTCTTGCAAGATCTTGGATGCAGTTAAAAAAATTGATTAGCAGCATCTATACTTGCTATGAACTTTTTTTTTCTTTCTCAGAATTGATGCAGCATGTACACTTGCTATGAATTTTTTTCTTCTTTCTCTAGCTGGATGCAGCCACACTACCAATTTTTAAATACATGATAAAGAGAAGAAATGGTGGAGGGCATATGTTGGCTCAGGATTAAAAGAGTAAATGCTGAAATGGTGGCTGCTGTGGTTGATCCACTGTCTCCCTACCATTAACATTTTCAACCCTTTTAAGCATCATAGCCTATCCTGGACAAGGCACAAATTGCATCATAGCATTGTAGTTAGCATCATAGCCAATATGCAATAGAGGGTCCATCGAGCAAAGGCAAAATGTAGGATATACTGCCAGATTCTTGCAAGATCTTGGATGCAGTTAAAAAAATTGATTAGCAGCATCTATACTTGCTATGACCTTTTTTTTTCTTTCTCAGAATTAATACAGCATGTACATTTGCTATGAATTTTTTTCTTCTTTCTCTAGCTGGATGCAGCCACACTACCAATTTTTAAATACAGGATAAAGAGAAGAAATGGTGGAGGGCATATGTTGGCTCAGGATTAAAAGAGTAAATGCTGAAATGGTGGCTGCTGTGGTTGATCCACTGCCTCCCTACCATTAACATTTTCAACCCTTTTAAGCATCATAGCCTATCCTGGACAAGGCGCAAACAGAAGAAATTAGCAAGTGTACATGCTGCATCCAGCCAGAGAAAGAAGAAAATAATTCATAGCAAGTGTACATGCTGCATCAATTCTGAGAAAGAAGAAAAAAGTTCATAGCAAGTGTACATGCTGCATCCAGCCAGAGAAAGAAGAAAAAAATTCATACCAAGTGTACATGCTGCATCAATACAGAGAAAGAAGTAAAAAATTAATAGTAAGTGTACATGCTGTATCCAGCCAGTGAAAGAAGAAAAAAGTTCATAGCAAGTGTACATGCTGCATCCAGCCAGAGAAAGAATAAAATAATTCATAGCAAGTGTACATGCTGTATCCAGCCAGAAAAAGATGAAAAAAATTCATACCAAGTGTACATGCTGCATCAATACAGAGAAAAAACTACATAAATTAATAGTAAGTGTACATGCTGTATCCAGCC
Source organism: Tillandsia leiboldiana (assembly GCA_029204045.2). NCBI lineage: Eukaryota > Viridiplantae > Streptophyta > Magnoliopsida > Poales > Bromeliaceae > Tillandsia > Tillandsia leiboldiana. The sequence goes on along the minus strand of CM055080.1, from coordinate 9,772,909 downwards.
AGTGAAAGAAGAAAAAAATTCATAGCAAGTGTACATGCTGCATCCAGGCAGAGAAAGAAGAAAAAAGTTCAATCTGATTTTTCCCTAGTTCACAACCAGCCTATACATGCTGCATCCAGGCAGAAAAAGAAGAAACTATTAACACAACAATCAAGATCACACACCAGTTTCAATCTGATTTTTCAAGACCACAAATCTGTCCGTAGGAGTTTGATCCAGCACATACAAAAACCGCCCCCAATATGAGAACCCCACCAACACAACCCCATATGAGAATGGAATATTTAAGCATTTCAGAATACTAATTACATAAACCAAGCAGCACATAGTTTTTGTTTAAAAACATGACTAATGCAACTAGCATTAGTATTGTTTCCAAACAAGACAAATTACATAAAGGGTTAAACCAAGCAGCAGATAGGTTCTTTTTAAAAACTAGACTAATGTAACAAGCATTAATATATGATGAAGATATGAAGATGCAATTGGCTGAATTTGCAAGACATGTATGCTTGCAAAAAGCCAACGGTAAAGTAGTTCAAGTACAACACAAAACATATGACAGCATATATAGTAAGGCGTTGCTAACCATACGGAAAAGTCAAAAAAGGATATAGTTTGAACGCAACACCAACAAAACCTGATTGTAGTGCAGAAATAGACTTAATTAGTTAGGAGGGAAGGAGGGTGCATCGGGCCTTAGTACACTGGACATCCTTTGCGGCACCATTTGTCGGTCAATCCACATATATAGAATATCACCACTCAAAGTCATAAAGATCGATCTGTTGCGCTCGTCCTTCAAAGCTTCGCATGCGGATAGGATTGCTTCGAGAGACAAATTTGGAAGTTCATATAATTTTACCATACATTCCTCCATGGAGTGAACCTTTGGACGCGCGTCGAGCTCACGCTGCAACATCTTCTCCGCAATGTTCAATCTTTTTTTCCCTAGTTCCACCAGCTCTTGGATTGCATCAGCATTTGACTCAATTCGTCCCTTGCGGTTTGAAGTCGGAGTTGTTTTGCGTGAGGGAGGTGATGATCGACGTCTCTTGGCAGATGAAGTATGGCCTGAAGCATTGCTAGCATTTGGATTTCCCCTCTTCGTTGGTGTTGGATTAGGGGAACAAGAAGTTGCGTCATTGACTTGATCATTCAATGGCGACATAGGCACGGGCACATATGGAGCAACAGAAGATTGCCCGACGCCGGAGGGGCCAGCCAAGGTTTGCTTGATTTGTTCTAATTTAGCGGTTGTAGTAGGCGAAGAGGAGGATGTGCTGCGCACATCCTCACCTTGCATACTTGTTGTGAAACCATGTCTACCCGTGGCAGTGGTCTTTCCGGAGAGGAATTCAATATCTTTGTAAGCAGGAAACGGTTTGTCCCTACACCGTGCATATGATTGATTTTCCTGCAAAGAAACCTTATTGATTAGGTCTTTCACTGACATACTAGTATATTAAAAAAGGCAAAGGCGAATAAATTACATACCGCTATCACAGCTTCCCAATCACTCGAATCACCGGCGGTTGGAATGTTACGATCATAATCCCACCCCCAACCACTCTTGTTAGCCAAAGTTTGGTACATTACAAATTGTCGCTTCAACACCTTCAATCGATTTTGAAGATGGGATTTGAGGAACTTCAATTTTGTACGTCCATTGAAGTCGTGAACTATTCTATTCCAAGCAAGCGGAGTGAAACTTCCATTAACGAAATTTCCAAGCACATGTTCCTCCGTCATCAAGTTAAGCATTGCCGAATCCATTACCTCTGTCCAGTTTCCGGATCGTACTCTGTTTTTGGTGGATTCTTGACCATTGCTTTCCATACTTTGGCTATCAGTTGATGTGATATCAATGACATTATGATATTTTCTAACAAACCGAGTGGCTGATTTGCTTTGATGGGCCATCTGAAGGATACAACATATACCAGGAAGATATTATTAGGCGGGAATGTTGCAAGTATAGTTTATAGTTATTGAAGTTGGCTCAGGGATAAAAGGTTCAATAGGATTCAAGGTGGCTGCAAATTTAAGTAAAGTTTGCCTCCCAACCTTGAAATTGTACACTCTTATCCATGCATCATCGCCTAATTTGTCTCTTTAAAGGTATCCGAGTAGTATGTATACACATGCAAGGCTCAGGGATAAAAGATGCAATAGAATTCAAGGTGGCTGCAAAATTAAGTAAAGTTTGCCTCCCAACCTTGAAATTTAACACTCTTATCCATGCATCATCGCCTAATTTGTCTCTTTAAAGGCATCCGAGTAGTATACACATGCAAGGCTCAGGGATAAAAGATGCAATAGAATTCAAGGTGGCTGCAAAATTAAGTATAGTTTGCCTCCCAACCTTGAAATTTAACACTCTTATCCATGCATCATCGCCTAATTTGTCTCTTTAAAGGCATCCGAGTAGTATACACATGCAAGGCTCAGGGATAAAAGATGCAATAGAATTCAAGGTGGCTGCAAATTTAAGTAAAGTTTGCCTCCCAACCTTCAAATTTTACACTCTTATCCATGCATCATCGCCTAATTTGTCTCTTTAAAGGCATCCGAGTAGTATACACATGCAAGGCTCAGGGATAAAAGATGCAATAGAATTCAAGGTGGCTGCAAATTTAAGTAAAGTTTGCCTCCCAACCTTGAAATTTTACACTCTTATCCATGCATCATCGCCTAAATATATTGATTCAAGCCAACCAACAACTAAACAGATGCAACCAATTTGTTCAACTTCTCTGCTGGCAACAACCTAAAGATAGCTTATAATAGAAAGGCTCACCTTTGAAACTTCAAATAGTGCACGGACAGTATGCAGTATACTGATCTGCGATATTCTCCTCCAAATATATGCAGATAAATGTTTGGAAGTATCACACAGAGTACACTTTATAGAAAAGTAAGAAGCATTACCTCTGTTAGATAGTAGGGGATAAGCCAATTAAAATATGTGGCGAGTTGACAAGTCGAAAGAAATAGAAGATCGCAGAGAATAAATTAGTGCCGAGATAGATCGAGTACTATTAATGCCAAATCTTTGCAGAGAACCAACATATGCCTTGTACTGATGGTTGAGAGAGGCAGCTTCGTGGAGAACCAGAGCATTAAACTTGGTGTCTGCAAAGAGTAGGTTGAAATCCCTCTCGAGTTAGGTTAGAAGAAGAAGTACATTTTGATGCGAGATGACAACTCGAAGCAACTCCTCTATCAGCACAAAAGATCCACCAGCTGGATGGTGTGCAGAAATCACCAGGATCTTCGCAATCTTCGGTGACAAGAGGAAATGCTTGAGATCAAGACACATCAATAAATGTTGACCACGAGTAAAGAGGGTTTGTGCGATGAAGACGATGGCTTCTCACACCAACGGGGCGAGGGTAGGCGGGATGGGGTTAAGCTGTAAATGGACGCGGGAGTAACGAGGCATTTGGGAGAAGAGATCTTGTAGTTCAGGATCAGGTAGATTAAAGAGAGGAGAGGAGTAAAGAGGGTTTGTTGGTAGAAGACGAGGGCTTCTCACACCAACGGGGCGAGGGTAGGCGGGAGGTGGTGAAGCAGTAAATGGACGCGGGAGTAACGAGGCATTTGGGAGAAGAGAGCTGGTAGTAGAGGATCAGGTAGCTTAAAGAGAGGAGAGGAGTAAAGAGGGTTTGATGGTAGAAGACGAGGGCTTCTCACACCAACGGGGCGAGGGTAGGCGGTTTGGGGGTGAAGCAGTAAATGGAGGCTGCATTAACAAGGCATATGGGGAAAGATGGATTCAAAATTTTATTTGCCCTTGCCACAGGTATAACCCAATTCCCTTACTTTGGGGGAATTAATTTAACGGGCTATTCACCAAAAAACGGGAATTACCCGGTTTGACCGGGATTAAATTTTTAATCTAATTCCCTGCATGTTTGGGGGGATTAGCCGTATTAAATCTAACTAGTGAAGTACCCGCGCTTTGCGGCGGATAGATATTATTGATGTAAAAAAAATTTTTAAACATCAAATAAAGACAAACGTATAATATAAGTGTATTGTTTGTACTGTAAATAAGTAAATTATTTTGAAATTTAAAAATTAAACTACTGTAAATAATAAATAACTGTAATGATTTTTATGTAGATATGTAGACATCCATATTACCCGTGTCATCTAAATTTTTTATTACGAATTTAAAAAAAGAATAAAAAATAAAAATTTGAATAGAAAAAAAAGAGCTCATGAAATCTTGTAGCATGTTATCTCATCAAATTTATATCGCTTATGATCCTATATTGATTTGATTTAATTCAATCCGTCATTATTGCCTATTATCAAAAAAAAAAGTTGAGTTTATTCATTTCCTTTATAATTTGTTGAATAATAATAATAATAATAATAATAATAATAATAATAATAATAAAAAGATAATATTATAAAGGCAAAGAATAAACTCAAAACTTTTTCTTCGCTGGAGGCACCTTCAACCTCTGCTTGAGGATCCTCCCCTGCCGCTAGATCCACACCACCTTCGGCCACTTTACGAAGCAATTGAGGTCTCTCTTCAACGGTAGGGCCCTGCCGATCCTAAATTGCTTCGGTCTACTCTCGAACAACGGATTCACAACCTTCTCCTGTAGAATTCGCATCAAAATCACAAAATGTGTCATCATCTAGGACAAGAAAAGAAAAAAATACTAATAAATTCTTAAAATAAGATGATAATGTAGACCAATATTGTCTTCTTATTTACCGCGACCGATGCCTTCCCACATCTCTTCGGAGCTTGTCAAATTCAAATGTATGGTAACCTATTAAACCCTAAAATACCAAAATTGCCACAAATTAAACAAAAAATGAATGTTTTATTTGATAAATTTAAAGAAGCAACGGTTTTAAGCGAGAAATTATGAAAAAAAATCTAGATCAATGATTACGACGCAAAAAGAGATTTAGGGATCGGAGGAGGAGGAGAAAGAGGAGCAGGAGATCGTACCATGATGCCACTTCAAGCGGAGACGAAAAAATTCCCATTTTTAAAGAAGAAAAAAAAAAGAGGGTAGAAGGAATAAGAGATCGTAACGCCGCTTTGAATAGAGCAAGAATTTCGGAGGTTACGGGAGATGCGAAGAGCAAGAGTTTCGAAAGTTACGGAAGTTGCGAAGACAAAGAGATTCTCATTATTAACGTCACTTCGAGTAAAGTAAGAGTTTCAAGGGTTACGGGAGATGTGGAGACAAAGAGATTCTCATTATTGTGGGAAGGAAATGTTGCCACGTGTAAGAAAATAAGAGAAATAATAACTTCGAGTAGAGTAAGAGTTTCAAGGGTTACGGGAGATGTGGAGACAAAGAGATTCTCATTATTGTGGGAAGGAAATGTTGCCACGTGTAAGAAAATAAGAGAAATAATAGAGAGGTATAGATTATACCTATTAATTCTGTTTCCAAACAAAGCCTAAAAGTCCAACGTTATTCATATATATCACCGTCGTCTATCTCAGTTAGAAAAATCTAGTTAACCATAGGTTAAATATTTAATCTTGATTAGTTATTGAGGTAAATTTACCTTTTTACCCTTTCAGATATTTTTACACTATTTTTTGGAGGGACATTTTTGAAAGGGCAAAATTGTCATTTCATATATAATCTGTTAAAAAATAAATAGTGAACTAACGATAATAAACCGGAGGGATATATATGAATAACATTGGACTTTTGAAGGGATAAATATGAAAAGTTGAACTTTGTAGGGATATATCTGCTATTCGATATGTTTATAGGGAGCCGTATGCAATTAATCCTTATATTTAACACTTCTACTCGTGTTGTGTTTTTTTTTTTTTTTTTTTTTTTTTTTTTTTTTTTTTTTTTTTGAGAGAAAGAGAGAGAGAAAGATAGCATGTTATGGTTTCATTCATTAAAAAGATAAATTAGACTACAAATTGAGACAACATGACCTCCCCCGACAACATGACCTCCCCCCCCCCCCCCCCCCCAGAAAAAAAAAACCTAGGTTCCACCTAGGCACAAAAGAGGTTCTACATGGATCTGAGCGAACGCGTCTCTGCCATCACGAGCCCTAGGGGGCGATTCTTATTCACAAAATTTTTTTTGTTGCGTTCCAGTCAGATGGCCCACCAAATTGTTGCGATGCACGTTAATTCCTTCCTCCCTACAAATCCTCCTTTAGTTCTACTCATTTCCCAAAGATCAAGTACCTATCTATAATTAACTAGTGAAGGATAGTTTATTCGCTAACTGCCCTGCTAGCAAGGATCTAACGACTACGTAGTCTACAAATAAATGATCGACCATCTCGCATTCATTCCTACACATGCTACATTCCTAGCGCAAATAACTGCCCTTCTACTCTCATTTCTATTCTGAAATTATGTTAAGTAATGTGAAAACAATTGCTGTAAAACTTAAGCTGCTAGAATTTAATGTTTATATATTTTATCTTTTATATGTAATGGTCAAATTTGTTAACACTAATTTTATTACTTTTTGTTAACACTAGAAATTCAAAATAAGAATCCATCGTCACCGGTGCAAGTGATAAAAATGATTTAGTGGTTGGTAATCGAGGTTCAGAGTTCGAAGCTTAATTGTTTCACATTTCTATCTACGTTCATTTCTATAAAAAATAAACGAAACGAGTAGTTTGTTATCTTTCTCTCAAAAAAAAAAAATTCAAAATGTCTAAACTTTTTAATGTGAAGGTGTAAGATATACATCCAACTTTATATATATATATATATATATAGATATATATATATATATATATATATATATATATAATATATATATATATATATATATATATATATATATATATATATATATATAGGGAAATGATACTTGTACACCCATTTCGGGGTGTATATCACACACCCCACCCATCCAATGGGTGGGGTGTGATGATGGGTCAATCGATGTGACCGGTAAAAAATATCGCCACCATTAAAATGGTGGAGGTGTATGATATACACCCCTTCGGGGTGTACATGTAGCATTGCCCTATATATATATAGTCCGGCTACTATGCTATTAATTGCACCAAACATTTGGTGCTACCATACCAAGTTTTTCGCTATTAGATTTACTCTTTTGATCATTTTTATCTCTTAAATTATACTATTTTCTCAACTATATATCCACTAAATCTTAGAAGCTTATTATCATACTAACTGCACATCTCTTCATCCAAAGGTCAAAAACCTAATAGTACTAATGATTTAATACTATTAAAAGTACAGTAGCGCGCGCGCACACAGATATATATATATATATATATATATATATATATATATATATATATATATATATATATATATATATAGAGAGAGAGAGAGAGAGAGAGAGAGAGAGAGAGAAAGAGAAAGAAAGAGAGTATGACTTATATACTTTCAAAAGTACAAGCTTATCCATACTTATAGATTTTTCACCATTGAATTTGTATTGGGATCCGTGTTATTGTAAAAGTATTTAAAAAGATAGAGAAAGAAAGTACAATTGTATAAATTCTAATATAAATTTAATGGTGAAAAATTTATAAATATGAATGAGCTTGTACTTTTGAAAGTATATAAACTCTACTCTCTTTCTCTCTCTCTCTCTCTCTCTCTCTCTCTATATATATATATATATATATATATATATATATATATATATATATATATTTATGCAAGAGTTCCGCTATTATGCTATCGATGACACCACGTGCTTAGTGCTACTAAGTTTTTCGCTGTTAAAATTATCTTTTTAATTATTTTTATCTTTTAGATCATACTAATTTTTTAATTATCCGCTAAATTCTAAAAATTCATTATTATTCTAATCGTATATTTTTTTATTTAAAAATTAAAAATTTAATAGACTAATGATCTGGTACTACCAACAGTATAATAATCTAGTTCTTTATGCAATATTAAAATAATTTGAGCATGGGCAACAGGATATAAAATAATTTGAGACAGAAAAGACTTTAGAGAGAAAGAGTGAGAGAGATTGAGATTGGTGAGAGAAAAGAGTTGCCAAATGAAGACAATCACCACCACCACCAACTAAATTGCTGGCTTGGTTGTTTCCTCCTCTCCAACCATCTGTCTCTTTCATCAAAAATAAAAGGTGATTGGCTCAACATATATTCTCTCTTTTATGAACAAAGAAAACAAAAAACAAAATACAAAAAGGAAAAAAAAAAAGAAATTAGAGGGGCAAAAAAAAAAAAGTGATGTGAACCGAGATGAAACCGAAGGCATCCACATCACATCCCAAGATTCTTGAGACAGCTCATCATCTTTTTTTTTTCTTTTTGTTAATATTTCAGTTAAATAAGAGAAAATAATAATAATAACAAATATTAATTATTATCGATGGTACTAATTAGGGGTCTGTTCGTGAGTCAGTTTGTGTTCGACTCGAAATGAGCTCGAGATTAAATCGCTCGTTTAGTAAACGAGCCGAACATGAGCCGAATTTTTCAGCTCGCTTGTATTCGGCACGATATCAGCTCGAATATATATATATATATATATATATATATATATATATATATATATATATATATATATATATATATATATATATATATATTATATATTACTATTTAGATTTTAGACCATTCATTTTTTATGAATATTAATTATTAGATTAAAATTTTAATTTTTTAATTTTTTTTAACTTTACACCTAATAGTATGAATGAAAATCAAATTTGTTGTTCGCGAGCCAGCTCGTGTTCGGCTCGTTTATTAACGAGCCGAACATGAGCTGAATTTTTCAGCTCGATATTTAAACGAGCGAGCTCGTGTTCGGCTCGTTTATTAAACGAGTCGAACACGAGCCTACCCCAGCTCGCTCGTGTTCAGCTCGTTGACACCCTAATACCAGCCACATAAAATATTAATCATTTTTATTTTTTAAATTATATATATTTTTTAATCATCTACTAAATTTTAGAACCCACTATTATTCTAATTAAAAATTAAAAATTTAATAATATTAATGACTAATTAATGCTAGTAATAATGTAATAGTCTAATTTTAATTATTATTTGCAATGAATATGTAAGTAGGGCAATGCTACTTATACACTTTCAAAGAGAGGTATAATTTACATTTCATCTATCCAATAGGTAAAATTCATTCACTCGTATGTAATTAGTGATAATATTTTAAATGGAGTGCAAGATATACACTCAAAAAATATTGTACAAATATATTTTGCATAATATATTATTAAAATCAAAATTTAAATCCTTATATGTACTCTACAATATTTAAAAGGTTTACATATTGTTTTAGACTATTTGATGCTTAGATAATAAATGTTCAAAATTTATAATCTTTTTTCCTGTATATTCTCTTTTATGTATTGCGGAATAGGGAATAGGAATGATAAAAATAATAATTTGTTTGGTTCACATGAGGAATGAAAATCGGAATTGGAATCATGTCTAAATTAAAATTCAAAAAATTTAATTTTTTACTAAAAATTTAATTTTTTATTCAAATTTTTAGTTAAAATTTAAATTTAAATTTGAACTTATGTTTTGAATTTAAAATTTGGCTTTACATTTTAAATTTAAAGTCAAAGGCAAAATTTAAATTTAAATTTAAATTTGAAATTATAATTTCATCTAATAAATTTATATAATTTATATTTAAATTCAAATAATAATTAGTAGGAAAAAAAATTTCTCAATCACTCTCCAATCAAAGTTGATTCCAACTATGGAGATGAGAGTCACTTCTAAAAAATTCGAATTCCTCTTAGAATAGGAATCGAAATGTTGATCCCTTAATGCAAATACTACCAATAGAAATGACTTATTCCGATTTTCATTTCAAGTCTCAAATAATCCAAACCAAACAAACTTTATATTAATAGATTTAGTTTAAAAATAGAGCAATACTATCTCTACACCTATTTTTGAGTGTAGATCCTGCACCCCATCCATCCAAGAATGAAAACTTCTATACCCATCATTTCGAAGTTATTATTGTTAGCCGGTCGGATCGTTATAATTAATATTAGAGCTGAATATCAACAAAAATATATGTGAGTTAAGTATTATGCGGGCCCAATGAGTTATTATTGTTAGTCAGTCGAATCGTTATTATTAATATCATAGCTGTAGTTAGAAATATAAGAGCTACGTATTATTTAGGACAACACGCTATTAATAATAAGGATTAATTTCAAATAATTCTCTATAAATATATCGAATAATAGATATATTTTTATAAAATTTATTTTTTAATAGAATATAAGTAAAATATTAATTTTGCCCTTACAAATATGTCTTTTCAAAAATCTCAACTGTTAAAAAATATATTTATAATTAAATATAATATCTAAAAAGATAAAAGAATAAATTTACTTATTTGCTAACTAAGATTAAATATTTAATCTATTATTAATTATATTTTTATAATTGATATTGACGGTAGGAATATATGAACAACATAAAATTTTTAAAGAAATAAATATAAAAAATTAATTTTTATAATTCGATATATTTATAGAATTGTATGAAATTAATTCTAATAATACTTGGCTTAATAAGTACAGGCAATAATATCTAGAGAAAATTAAAGAGAGAGGTGTTCTTTTTTTTTTTCTTTTTTTTTTTTTTATTTTGGGGTAAAGCATGAAGTTCTTATGATAATTAACTTGATTAAATTTTCTGGATTACAAATTGGCATATGCATGTAACTTTAAAAAGCTTAAGCATATCTAATTACTCCTTTTCCACCATTTCCTATATTTTGTGGAACTTGTGCCTAACTCTTGTCCTCATCACTTTGTGCTTTTGTTGACTAAGATGTAAAATAAATGAAAAATGCCAAACTTATCCAACATCATATGGTAATGAATGGCTAAAGCATGCTAAATTTGTCACAGATCAAACTTTGAACCTACTAAAATTTTGTTTGGAGTTACGTGAAAATTAGTGTGATAAAAATATACAATAAAAAAAATTTGTTTGCTTTCATATCTAATATCATGTTTCATATATCACAATGAATCAGTTATAATATATTTTATATAATTTTATTGAAAAACGTATAAATATATCTTTATGTATTTTTATCCTAATTCTATTTAATTTAATAATATTAAATAAATTTCAATATCAAACTGGTTCTAATTCATACTTAATTTTTTTTATGATCATAAACCCTATCATTATTTATAGGAAAATGAAAGAGATTGTTAATGTTATTTGTTTCAAATACAACAAGCTTAAATGTCAATATATATATATATACATATATATATATATATACATATATATATATATATATATATATATATATATATATATATAGGAAAATGCTATGTGTACACCCCTTTCGGGGTGTACATCATACACCCCACCCATCTAAGGGTGGGGGTGTGATGATGGATCATTTGATGTGACCCGTAAAAAATATCGCCACTATTAAATTGGTGGAGGTGTATGATGTACACCCCTTTGGGGTGTACATGTAGCATTACTCATATATATATATATATATATATATATATATATATATATATATTCAGTGATAAGATGAGCTTAGGGAGCTACAAGCTAATTTGTGTGCGAAGGAAGTATAAAAACTCCTAATTTTTCAAGGGGTATCTATTTTAGAATTATTTCAGATCTAGTTTAATCTTCTTATCCTCTTGAGTGTAGTTATTATCCAAAATATTATAATCGAGTTAAGATGTTTAGCTAGTCAAATTATATCATATACATAGAACTATTTCAAATTATAGGATGTCACATTCTCTTTTTTTTTTTTTTTAAGCCATGATGTCCTCGTTCGGCTCAAGCACACTCATAAGTATCAGACGATGTGAGATTCGCCTCGCTAGTCGCACTACAGCAAAACTATGGTATAACGACACTTTTAAATATTTCTAAAATCTAAAAAAAATAACGCTAGTAAAAATACCAACACTTATAATTAGTGCAAGTGGCAAAAAGCTTGGTGGTTGATACTCGTGATCCGAGTTCGAAGCCTAGTTACTTCACATTTCCAGCTAAAGTTTATTTAAAAAATAAACAAAAAAAAATATAATTAGTGTAGCTATATGTGCAGTTGATAGGGTATATAGCGACACATTATTATAATGTGTCCAAAAAATCTAAAAAATATGTTTTTATAATCTAATTTTGGATGTCCAAAAAATCCAAAAAATATGTTTCTATAACCTAATTTTGGATATAAATAAAATATAGATATGACACTTGTATAAAAGTGTCACAAAGATGTGTTCCTATAATTTAATTTTGTTGTAGTGATATAAGGTCTAAATCCGATAACCGACATAAACTATAGCATTTAGTTCTTACACTTCCAAGAGGTATTCGACTTTGATACTATTTATAACGATCCGACTCGTTAACAATAATAACTAGTTGTGCTCAAACTACCGACTCAAATACTTAAACTCAATTATTATTAATAGTATGTATGGTTTCTTATATTTTTAATTAGAACTCCTTTTAATATGATGTGGATCTATTGGTACGTTATATTTAGCCATATTCTAAATTCTAAAAAAAAAAAACAAAAAAAAAAAAGAGAGTAATATTTAATAATATTTTTTTATACTTAATGATGATTAAAAGCATCTTAATATAGTTTAGTGACGCATTTAAAAATATCGGTTAAAACGTCAGCAAATGAAAAGTCGTCACGTATATACTGACGCTTATGCCAAGCGTCGGTAAAATATTTTCGACACTTTAAAGCGTCAATATTTTTTTAAATTTTAACGCTTTAAAGCATCAAAAAAATTAAAAATAATAATAAAAGTTATTATTTAATAAATTAATTTAATATAATAAAAAATTTATATGACTATTTTTTGAAGTGTCGATATTTGCTATATTATAGAGGTACTTGGGACGCTTTCTTTAAGCGACGTCTTAAAAAAACGTTCTTATATTAAAATTTTTTTTGTAGTGTAACATCTATCCTCTATCAATTTACTTATTTTATGAACAGCGCTAAAACATATAAACAAGATATGAAATTATTGAGAGAAATTGAAAATCGATCGACAAGACACAAAGACTATTATCATTAGAATTATTTTTAAATATTCTCAACAAAATTAGAAGTGCATATGTAGGCACATCTTGACTACACCATTGGCTAACCCATCTAACTAGTAAGATGCTACATATACATTCCATTTGGAATGTATATCATACATCTCATCCTATTCAAGGATGGGGATTTATCTACCCATCACTTCAAAGTAATCGATAAAATTTATCATATTTTTGAATAGGTGGAGTATAAAATGTACACCTTATTTGAGATGTACATTTAGAATTTTCTAGCTAGTAAATGCTATGGATTGGAAGTCCAAGGAACCAAAATAAAATAATGTTAATTAAACTTTTAAAATCTGTTTGGTATGGAGAGTTATCTACGTTTAAAAATTAAAATAGAATGAGAACAAAAGCATTTTAATTAATTATATGAATATGCTTGTCCGTTCTTATAGTAAAATAATTAAAAATATATTATAACCGATTCAGTTTTATATGTCCAATATAACATTACGTACGAAAAAAACTGAAATATATTTTTCTACAACTATCCAAAGTAAATTTATTTTTTATTATTATTTTGCCTTTTGTGGTTTAGCATATATTTCGTTTTGTTATTCTATGATTTTTTTTTTAACTTTTATTTTGTCATTTTATTATATATAGAATTTTTGGTAAAATTTAAGTTATACTGTAGAGCGGTAAGTGAAATTTATCCACATTATGATGTATGAGTAGCATTGGGCTTGGGCTTATATATATATATATATATATATATATATATATATATATATATATATATATATATATATATATATATATATTATTTGTACCTGATTTTATGGATTCAATTAATTATATATTATTTGTACCTGATTTTATGGATTCAACCAAGAAAAAAAGGTTTACCAACATAAACACTGTTGAACTTTCGAGAAGAGAGATAAAACCTAAGGCAAAATGACCCTGAAATAAATAAATAAATAAATAAATAAATAAATATATATATATATATATATATATATATATATATATATATATATATATATATATATATATATATATATATATATATATATATATATATATATATATATATATATATATATATATATAATTGAGCTCATATATTTTTAAAAATACCAATTTATTGGTACTTATAGATTTTTAACCCTTGGACACTACAATAAAACTATGCTATAGTGACGCTTTTAAGTGTCCCTAAAAATTAAAAAAAATACTGTTTGAAAAAATACAGACACTTATTATTAGTGTCGCTATATGTGCAATCGCTAGTGTGTATAGCGACATATTACTATAATGTGTCCCAAAAATGTGTACCTATAATCTAATTTTGGATATAGACGGAATATAAATGAATTAAACACTTACAAAAAATTGTAACAAAAATGTGTTGCTATAACCTAATTTTGTTTCATTGGGATGAAAGTATGTGTGGTTAGAATGATAGTGGGCCCTCTGAGCTTAGTGGGTGGGTGGTGAAATAGCATGATGTAAGAATAAAATTAATCAAAAGGGCAGATCTAATAATAAAAAACTTACAAATATCAATTATTTTGTACTTTTACAAGCATAGTAGCCCGTCTCTTTCTCTTTCTCTTTCTCTCTCTCTCTCTCTCTCTCTCTCTCTCTCTATATATATATATATATATATATATATATATATATATATATATATATATATATATATATATATATATATATATATATATATATAAAAGCTAGAATACTATCGATAGCACCAAGCAATTGGTGCTATCAAGTTTCCTGCCGTTGGATGAAAAGATATACGGTTGGGATTATAGTGGTTCCCTAAGATTTTTACTATTCAACCAACCACCTAGTAAACCCTAGGGGACCACTATCATCTTAACCACACATTTTTTAATCCAAAGGCTAAAAACTTGATAGCACCAATGATTTAGTGCTATCGATAGTATTCTAGCCTAATTCATATATATATATATATATATATATATATATATATATATATATATAAAGAGAGAGAGAGATAGAGAAACTGGTGTGCTATTCAAAACACGGAGGCCTTCGGTCTTGATCCTAAGCTATTTTCGATGATGAAGCTTTCGAGTTGACGATCGATTCCGTTAAACTTGATCTACCATATTTAAAATATTTAGAAAATAAATTATGTGATTTTTCGTTATCATTTATCTAGTGATCGAAATGACTAAAAATAAAAATTTTATAAAAAATTATAATATAGCACTAAATTTTTTTACCAGAGATATTGATCTTGTTGCTGATAGTATAAAGAATCTTCTATCAAAATTTCATCCGATTTAAATATTTCTACACAGTTAAACATGTAAACAATACACATCAGCCACTAAAAATTATTAATTTTGAACTCTTTCGATTACTAGGTAAATGATAACGAAAAATTACAAAATTTATTTTTTAAATCCTTCAAATACGCTAGATCAAGTCTAACGGAGCTGATCACCGATTCGAATATCGCACCATCGAAAACGACTTAAAAGCACGAAGATCTCCGTACTCGATTCTAATAGCACATTAGTCTCTCTCTCTCTCTCTCTCTCTCTCTCTCTCTCTCTCTCTCTCTATATATATATATATATATATATATATATATATATATATATATATATATATATATATAGTCTGGTTACTATATTATTAATATCACCAAGTATTTGGTACTACCAATTTTTTCGCTATTAGATTTATTCTTTTAATTATTTTCATCTCTTAGATCATATTATTTCTCTAACCACCCACTAAATTCAAGGGGTCCCCTATCATTTTAACCGTACATCTTTTAATCCAATAATAAAAAATCTAATAGCACCGAGAACTTGATATTATTAATAGCACCCACTAAACTCTTTAGGAACCACTATCATTTTAACCGTACATTTTTAATCCAGCGGTTAAAAAATTAATAGCACCAATAACTTGGTGCAGTCGATAATATTCCATTCTAATTATATATATATATATATATATATATATATAAACAAACCAACACGTGGAAAATAAAAAAAAAGTCATGCATCTCTGAATTGGTACGTGTTGATTGAAATCTCCTATTAGTTAATTAATTAAATAATTAATTATTAATTAATCAATATGACATTATTTTAATTAATTAAGATGCCAACAAATTAAAGGATGGTGGTGGTGGTGGATTCGATTTGCTTTGGGAGATGGAGACAAAAGGTGGTTTTGGCATTTTCTTTCCTAGATCTCTGACACTCTCTGAATCAAAAAAAAAAATTATTTCCTCCACCCAATTGTATATTTAAACGTTAGATACATTTGATGATTAATAATTTAAAATTTAATTTATTTTAAAAAATGTGATTTATAAATATCTAAAAAGCTTATGTACACGAACATTTATATATGTAGTTAGAATCTAATTATAACATTAAGTAAATAAGATTCTGACTTTGGGGGTGCCTTTGTATTATGTTATATCAGTTTTTTGGATAATAATAATAACGTACAGTAAATTAGATTCTAATTTTGAGTGGGTAACAATAATAACGTTCAGTAAATTAGATTCCGATTTTGAGTGGGTAATAATAATAACGTTCAGTAAATTAAATTCTGATTTCGAGGCTTCTAATATATCAATTATTCAATCTTTCAGATATTATTATTATTATTATTATTATTATTATTATTATTGAACAAGTTATAATTAGATTCTGAATTTGAGACATCTAATATTAAATTCTGATTTTGAGGCTTCTAATATATCAATTATTATTCTATCTTTCAGATAGATTTTGAATTTGAGGAGTCTAATATTAGATTCTGAAATTAGATTCTAATTTCGAGCCTTCTAATATATTAATTATTCAATCTTTCCGATAATAATAATAATAATAATATTGTTCAACAAGTTATAATTAGATTCTAAATTTGAGTCGTCTAATATTAAATTCTAATTAATTTCGAGACTTCTAATTAATATATCAATTATTATTTGATTTTTCAAGTAGATTCTGAATTTGAGACGTCTAATATTAGATTCTAATCTTTAGGATAATAATAATAATATTGTTTAGTAAATTATAATTGAATTCTGAATTTGAGACGTGTAATATTAATTAGATTCTGATGTCGAGGACTTTGATATATCAATCATTCAGACTCTTTTAGAGATAATAATAATAATAATAATAATATTATTATTATTATTATTGATGAGGAAGTCATAATTAGATTGTGAATTGGAGGCGTCTAACATAGCATGAGGTGGATGTACTGTTACTGTGAACGTGCAGACAATAATTTCTTTTCTGGACCGTTGCTACTGCGTTTTCGTAATATGCATGTGTGGATGTGTGCGGTCGGCCGGGGTCCGAGGCCACACTGCTGCAGCTGCAGCTGCAGGCAGTGTAGGCTCAGTAGTGTACATGCATGCATGCATGCATGAGATGAACTTATCTTATTATTTCTACCCCACACATGCTTCTCTCTCTCTCTCTCTCTCTCTCTCTCTCTC
>CM055080.1:9732685-9755327 GCA_029204045.2 Tillandsia leiboldiana | reverse complement strand
GAGAGAGAGAGAGTAAGTAAGAGAGAGCGGGGGAAGGGGGATGGGGATCGTGAGAACACATTTATAAAAGGACAGTGCATTTGTAGTTTTGTAGCCCCACGATTAATTATGAGCACCAACTCAGGCCGTACACATCCCAGTTGGAAGAGAGAGAGAGACAAAGACATAGGAGAGAGAGAGAGAGAGAGAGAGAGAGAGAGAGAGAGAGATGAAATTTGAGACTTTTAATTGGCAGTATCTCTCATTGCAAAAAATTTCGGAATGGGATGGGGTATAGAATGTACACCTCTAGGGGTGTATATATTACACCCGTGAAGTGAATTTTACTCGTCACTCGATATGACGAGTGGAATAATACCCATTTCAGAATGGGATGGGGTATAGAATGTACACCTCTAAAGGAGTGTACATCTAGCATCACTCATAAAAATATATTTTAAACGGTTCTGGAAGGTAGTGTTCATAAACGTTCATATAATGTAGCTAATGTCGACGTTTAAAAAAAAAAAAAATCATTATATAAATTATCTATTATATTAAATTAATTTATTAAATAATAAATTTTATTATTTTTAAAATTTTTTTAAATATTTTAAAGTGTTAGAATTTTAAAAAATTATAATGTTTTAAACTATTAGAATATGTTTTATTGAAACTTGGCGAGAGCGTCAGTATATATGGCGACTCTTTATTTGCGGACACTATAATCGATGTTTTTAAATGTGATGTTAGGCTATATTGAAATATTTTTAAAAATAATTAGATAGTAAAAAAATATCCTTAAATATTAATTTCTTTTTAGTGTTCTAGCTCAAAATTGTAATCTAAAATTAAATCTTTCAAACTTTCAATTGTAAATTTAAATTTTATTGAGCTACGATGAGTGCCAAGGTAAAGAGAAGAACCAAAAATAAAATGATAAATTATTCTCCGCCTTGAAAAAATTGTATTATTTTTATATGCAGTGAATAATATACCGCTTGAATTATTTACCGTCGCTTCCGAGGTTTTTTTTTTTTTCCCTCCCAACATTTTATTTATAACTCTAGACTTCTTTAAAAGCCACCTAAGCACCAGACGAAGAAAAGAATAAAAAAAATAATGAATTATTCATCATTTTTAAAAAAACTATGCAAATTTCATATGCTGTGAACGATGTAGTGCTTTTATATGTGGTAAATTATTTACCGTTTTTATGATTCTTTAAAAATTCAGAGTGTTAAGTAGGAAATGGATAAAAATATATAAAATTTATCTAAATTATAGACTATTTTGAGTCGGTTATCGAGCTTTCTAAAATTTAAATTTTACTATCTAATCTTTCAATTTGGTTGATTTGAATTGGTCAACGATACTTTGACTTTAAAATTTAAGCTAATTAATAACTAAACCTATAGAGATAAATAGTGCATTGAAATTTTGAGGTCAAAATGCTTTAAACTGACTCAAATCAAAAGTTGAAAGTTTGGACAGTAAAATTAAAATTTCGAATGGTTGAATAGCTGATTCAAAATGGTTTATAATTCAGATAATTTTTATACATTTTTAGCTATGAAATATGGAAGGGATAATTTTATATGTACTGGAGGAAATTTTGAAATCAAAAAAATATTATTAAAGAAAAAATTTTATATATATTATCTCCATTTCTATATTTCAAGTATTTAAAGACGAATAATTATTCTTTATATATAATATCAAAGCATGAGATTTTGAATTCAATAAATAGTTATTTCATATGATATTGGCGCATGCAAGTATATATGATGCCCCAATAATTTCATAGTGAATAGAAAATATATTGTGTTTGAAAATATGAAAAATAAAGACTCTAATAATAATAACTGAATTTAAACATTTCGAACTGGTGTATAAACTGAGTCTCATATTGTATGGTGATTTTGCATTAGAAAATAGCTTAAAAACTTAATTAAGGGCTAGAGATTGTGATTATTATAATAACACAATTTAAGCATTTTGGGTGTATTCCATCCATCGCTTCGAAATAATAGATGAATAAGTTCTCATCCTTAGATGGGTGGGGTGTAGATTCTACACTCCAGATGGGGTGTATCGCTAGCATTGCTCTTTTGACATAGTCCTTAAAATTTTAGTTCCTAATAAATTTATTTTTTAAAATTTAAGCATAATTTAGAATTGTGAAATTTGACAAAATAACTTATCAATAATCTAAAAAAAACTTAATTTTACTTGACTAAAATAATCAAAATTTAAAAATAATATTTCAGAATGTCCTAATAAGAAAAATGTTGAGAGAGATCTAGGAGAGAAGAGAGGAGGTTGGTTGATTTTTTATAGAATTAATTTCATATAATTTTCTATAATTTCTATAAAGTTTAATTTTTCATATTTATTCTTTCAAAAATCCTAAGTTGTTCATATATATTCTTCTGATTTGTTATCGTTAGTTTATTATTTATTTTTTAATAAAATATAAGTAAAATATCAATTTTGTCTTTATAAATATGTCGTTTCAAAAATTTCAACTATTAAAAAATATAGCTATGATTAAGTATAATATCTAAAAGGATAAAAAAATAAATTTATCTTACTAACTAACTAAGACTAAGTATTTAATATATAGTTAATTATATTTTTCCAACAGATATTGACGGTAAGGATATATATGAACAATTTAAAACTTTTAAAAAAATAAATATAAAAAATTAAATTATATATATATATATATATATATATATATATATATATATATATATATATATATATATATATATATATATATATATATATATATATATATATATATATATATATATATATATATATATATATATATATGCTATTCAATATGTTTATAAAAACTGTATAAAATTAATCCTTTTTAAAAACCATAATTTAGAGGTCATAAATAAAGCTCATAGATAATTAAAGAGAGAATATATGGAGGCTTAATTTGTACACATGTGCTAGTATATAATGTACAAATTCTAATTAATTTTGAACAATTTTTTACTAGCTAGATCGATCATTTAGGTAACATATAGTATTTGACCATATTTTGCCGATTAGATTCATCTTTTAGGTAATAGCACACAAATAAATATGACACGTTAATATCAACAACCTATAAAAATAGCATTTGAATTAATCGTCCGTAAATATACGCCCAATATATAGAAAATTATTATGACATATTTAGATGGCGTAATAATAAAGTTATCCAAAAAAAAACAAACTTTTCTGTATGATTAAAAGTAAGAAGACTGATTTTTACTTTTACAAGATATTGACATTCATAAGTTTGGAGGATAACATAATTTATGTATATGTGATTTATCTTATTAAAAAAATAACCGGATATGTTATGGCATTTTAGATAATCGACCATACTTTTAAATGTATAAAGTTTTGAATAAGTCAAAAAATAATACTGAACTAAATATTTAGGCATCCAACCAAATAGCAAAATAATCTTTTTAAGTAAAATATGATGCCTCGTATATATACAAACTTATATATATATATATATATATATATATATATATATATATATATATATATATATATATATATATATATATATATATATATATAGAGAGAGAGAGAGGAGAGAGAGAGAGAGAGAGTTCCGTTACTATACTTGTAAAAGCACCAAGCAATTGGTGCTTGTAAATTTATTACCATTAGATCTATACCTTTGACTAATTTCATTTTTTAGATCATTCTATTCCACCAACCACTCATCTTTTCATTCAAAATAATTTATAGTTTTAAAAGCATAAAAATTTAATTATATATATATAGAGAGAGAGAGAGGGAGAGAGAGAGAGAGAGAGAGAGTACTATGCTATCGATAGTACTAAGTATTTGGTGTTATCAAATTTTTTACCATTAAATCTATCTCTTTGATTATTTTCATCCCTTAGATCATATATATGATATTTTAAAGTTTCAAGAAATAAATATGCAATATTCTAATTTTATAGTAATATATTTAGTTAATAAATTTTATTGGCCGTCCCTAATACCTAATACAGATGACAAATAGTTTGATGGTTGGTACTCAAGGTCTTATATTCGAAACTTAGTTTTTTTACATTTCCAACTAATTTCATTTCTAAAACAAAAATAAATGAAGCGGAAATAGTAAATTTCTTAGTGGTCTCTAAAATTTTGAAAAAGTTTCACTTTAATCCATGCATATATTGAGTCCAGTTACTATGCTATCAACAGTATAAAGCACTTAGTGCTATCAAGTTTTTCATCATTAGATTTATCCCTTTAATCATTTTCACCTTTTAGATCATACTAATTTTTCAACCACCCACTATTATCCTAACCACACATCTCCTTATCCAATGATCAAAAGGGGGATGCTAGGTGTACACCCCATAAGGGGGTGTACATCCTACACCCCACCCCATCCTGGGGTGGGGCTTCTTTCACTGGTCACATGATGTGACCAGTAGAATTCACCCCACTCCAGGATGGGGTGGGGTGTAAGATGTACACCCTCATGTGGTGTATATTTATATTTACCCATGTAACAATGAATTTATGGTGTACGAATATATAAACAAATGAACTAAGTGCAAGCAGTAACTTTTAATCTAAAATAAGGACTAAAATAAAACACTTTTAATTGAAAGTTTAGGAACTCAATTGAAACCTTTAATAAAAGTTTAAAAGTTTAGAATCTCAAAAGTCGAAAATAAAGTTTGAGGATCAAAATAAAATTTCACTCAAAGTTTGGGGACTAACAGTGTAAAGTCAAAAATACTAGCAATGCTATTGGTACACCCAATTTGAAATGTAAAATATATAAACTCCATCCATTTAAAGATGAGACTTTTTTACTCGTCATTTCGAAATGACGACTAAAATTCACCTCACCCTAAAATGAATGAGGATGTACATCGTACACCCCAAATGGGATGATCAAAAATTATTTTCCATTTTCAATTGTTGTTTTTATTCTAGTTTTATATCATTTTATGTGAATCCTAACTTTTATATTCTTCAAAAAGAAAAAAGGAAAAAAAAAAAACTAAAATACAGAAAATTCTCTTATAAATATTTATTTTTTTATTTTTTCCTCCTGGCTTTCAAAACTCTATATTTTATCCTTTTAAAATTTTAAAAAATATTTTCAGAAATTTACGATGTTAATGGAGAGAGTGAAATGATCAAATTCACCTTACTTGTTTTATAAGAAAAAAGAATATTTTTTAATATATTTATGTTATTTCAAAAATATTTTTGATATAAATTATAAAAAATTGACGGAATAGTGAGGGGGCCTAACGGAGGGGGACTAAATGCATCAACTTGAATTTTTAAGGGAGCAAAATATAGATCTTTGAAAGTTAAGGAGAAAAAAATAAAAAAATGAATATTTGAATATTTATATGTGGATTTTCTGTAATTAATCCAAAAAAAATGTTAAGATTTGAAAATAATAAGTCCTTAAATTAATAGTGAAAGAATATATAATCACCAACTAGATAGTCAACTAGTAGAAAAAAAAAATTTTAATACTTTATTTTCAAATTTAAGAAAATATTTTTTAGTAAAAATGTTCAAAAATTATCTAAATTATGACCCATTTTGAAATAATTACTAACCTAATGAGCTTTATACATTTTTTTATCTATATGTGTGACAAATTAATAAATCACCTTAAGGACATGCATTTTTCTAATTTTAAAAAAAGTGAGGAACTCATATGCAAATGTCCCATTAATTAGTGGGTCAAAGGGATATGCATTTCATGCTTACCTATAGAAATTAAAATTTAAATGATAAAATTTATCCCTCTAAAGTTTCTCCGTTATTTACATATGTCATTTCGCAAGCTAATTTCGGATTAATCTGAGTTAACTTAATCCTCAGCTTAATCCCAATTTTTTATAAAAATAAATTTAAATTTAAATTTAAATTTTTTTAGGGTATATTTAAAAGGACAAATTAATGAGTATATTTGTAGAGTTAACAACTACTATAATATTATACTTACAAAATTTTAACTCTAAAATGATACATTTAAGAAAGATTAATAAACTTCAATTTTACCCCATGTGATTTAGCATAATTTTACTTTGCCACATATGGTTTAAAAAATTACACTTAACTATTCTGTAAATTTATCAGGTATTTTATTTAACAACCAATTCTTACATTAAAAGAAAATTAAAATTATAAAACAATTAAGCATAATTTTTTAATTCACGGTAAAATAAAAATTTATTAAACCAAAGAATAGTTAAGTACCACACGATGATAAAGTAAAAATATACTAAACTGCTGTGGAGTATATTTGAACTTATAAAATATTTTATATTTAATAATTTTAATAATTAGTATATTTTTATTAATGGACTATTAATGATTCACATTAAGTATCAAAATAATAATATCTTCTAATCTATAATATTTAGTATTCCCATCATTTAGGAATATGCAATAATTCTATAACTTTAATTACTAATACCATTTATAATTATCCAATTAGGGCTAAAAATATCGAATATATATTATCCATCAGAATATATATTACAAACCACGAATAAGGTGGACCTAAATATAAAAATTCTAATTGTGAAGGGTACGTAGGTAAAAAATACTTTTTTACACTCCAAACAATGTACTATGTACACCCCCACTCATTCCAAAATGAGTTATTTCGAAATGAATAGTAAATTATATTCTATTTAAGGATGAAAATATGGTACATTCAAAAATATGTATAAAAATAGCATTATTTATTTTTTTATTCTAATGTCAATAATAATAGTGTTGTTAATAGTCCGGCTTGAATACTATCGATAGCACTAAGCAATTGTTGTTACTAATTTTTTTATCGTTAGATTTATTTTTTTTAATTATTTTCATCTCTTGGATTATACTATTCAACCAACCTTCCACTAAACCTTAGGAGACCACTATAATCCAAACCGCACATCTCTTAATCCAATGGTTAAAAATTTGATAGTCGATAGTACTCCAGACTAGTTCGTATTGGTAAATATATATTAATATATATTATTATTCTAATAACATTCGCGAACATATATTCAATTGTTATATAGATATAAAAAAATATACCCAAAAATATCCCCTCATGTTTAAATTCATTTTTAACTGATATAATTATAAAATTTTAACATTAAATAAATATTCTTATACAATTATATTCGAAAAAAAAAGAATATATACGAAAATTATAAAAAAATTAACATTTAAGAACGTTTTTTTTAATATTTAATGGTACTAATATAATTGAGTGTCATATTTTAAAACGCCGGCTAAAGTATATACAAATAAAAAGTCGTCATGTATATAGCGATGCTTTTTTCAAGCGCCAATAAAATATATTCCGATACTTTAAAACACAATTTTAAAAATAATAATAAAATTTATTATTTAATAAATTAATATTTATACAATAATATATTTTAAGTATCAATATTTATTATAAGGTTAATTTCATATATATTTTTTAAATATATCGAATAATTTTTTATATTTATTATTTTAAAAATTTTAAATTGTTCATATATATTTCTATAGTTTTATATCGTTAATTTACTATTTACTTTTTGTGAAATATTATTTTTGTCCTTTCAAATATATTTCTTCAAAAGTCTTAACTATTAAAATAATACAAAAATATTTATAAAATTATAAAAATAAATTTATCTTTGTAACTAATTAAGATTAAATATTTAATTTATCATTAACTATATTTTTTTAATAAACATTGACGGTAGAAATATATATAAATAATTTAAAATTTTTTAAAATATAAATATAAAAAATTAAATTTTATAAAAATATAGATATATTTTTAAAAATTTATATATAATTAGGGTATATATATAAGTGTACACCCCATAAAGAATATACATTTTATAGAGTGTACATCTTACATCCCACCCCATTCTGAGATAGAGTGAATTTACTAATCACATCGAAGTCACCAGCAAAAAAATATACAATCCTTACGGGCCCATGTAATTATTTCTTTATTATAGCGTAGAGATACAGACGCTTTTCTCTCTTTTTAAAAAATATTTTTATATTAATTTTTTTTTTTTTAATGAATATGGTTTCTCGAATATCCGCCCGATCCGTTACTTTGTAGAGCTTAGAGAGAGAAAGAGAGAGAGAGGACCTCACGACGAGGAGGGGTGTCTGTGCAAACCTCGTGCATGAAGAGAGTCATGCCGTGTGGGTTTCAATCACTGACGTCACGCTTCTCATGGACTCAACTGCATGCGAAGAGACCCACACACACCATTAACACAACAACACAAACACACTCCCTCCTCTCTCTCTCTCTCTCTCTCTCTCTCTCATCTTTTTTTTTCTCTCATCTCTCTTTCTCCCAAATAATAATAATACAGTAATTCAAAGACAATAGATAATTAGTACTCTTCTTTCTTTTTCATATTAATTATTCTAATACATAATCTTACACATGCAGAATATATATATATATATATATAATAATAATAATAATAATAAAATATATATAATATCCAAACTTCCACAAACACAGTGTGTGGATTCTCCGCATCATGTTCTTCAACAGAATCCAAAAAGAGCAAAGAAAATAATAATAATATAATACATATATATATATATATATATATATATATATATATATATATATATATATATATTAATCAAAATGAAGAAATTAAGAAGAAATAATAATAATAATAATAATAATAATAATACTACAATGCAATGCATTACTTATTATTATTATTATTATTATTTTCTACAATTCGATCCTTGTTGCAATTTGGGTCTTCTCCCTCCTCCTCCTCCTCTTCTTCTTCTTCTTCTTGATCCCTTTCTAATTCATTGTCATGAAATTTGAATCCAATGTGGTGATGATCTTTGGACACCACAATGGAATCAAGCAGCTCCGAATTGTCGGCCGTCGTCGTCGTCGTCGTCGTCGTCGTCTGCGGCGGCGGCGGCCGATCTGCAGATTTACTGTAGAGGATGTCGAGGTGGTAGAAGTAGGGGCAAGTTTTTGACTGGAGCGGCCGCGCTTTTCCGCTCTCCTTGGCCTTCCGGAAGTACTTGTTGATGTTCTCCCACTTCTCCTTGCAGCGCTTCGAGCTCCGCCGGAACCCCAGCGCCGCCATCCTTGCGCTCACCTCCTCCCAGAGCGGGCCCTTCAGCCCGGGCTCCTGGAACTTGGGCTCCAGCCCGCTCCGCACCGCGATCAGCGCCTCCACCTCCGTTCGCGGCCACCGGCTCGTGCTGTACTCTGCCGTAGCGTCGGTTTTCGCCGGCGTAACGTCGCGATTGGCCTTATCTTCTTCATCTTCTTCCTCCGGAAGGTGAATTCTATCTCCGGATATGTTCTCGAGGAACGAGATTAAGGCGGCGTCCCTGGCGTCGGCGAGCGCGCGGTCGCCGGCCCTGGCGGCCGCCTCCTGGCTCGACCGGGCGGCCGCCTGCTCCCGCCAGGACTCGTCGCTGCGTGACCTCTCGCGGTCGCGCCGCTCCACCGCCTCCAGGAAGCTCCGGTGGAGGCTCTCCTGATGGTCCATCAGTCGCTTCACCATCTCCTCCATGAACCCGACCATCGTCTCCAGCTGCTGCTGCTTCCGCTTCTGCCGCCGCTGCCAACGCCGCTTCTTCCGCGCGGTAATTCCCGCTCTCTGAGAATTCGAATTCCTCCCCGCCGGAGTGTCTTCGCCTGCCGAAGTCTCCGACGTCCCACCGACATCATCTGGAACTTCATCGCCCGCGGCGTCGGCGGCGTCGGCGGCGGCGATAATTGGGTAGTCATCGCCGGTTAAGGCAGAGCCTGAGCCGGTTTGGTTTACGGTGGTGGCGGCGGTGGGTGTTGTAGTAGTGCTACTGCTACCGGGCTTGTAGATCGCCTCGAGCTCGCTGAAGAGCTTGTAGTTGTCGGCGTTGCCGCCCCTCTTTTCGCCGTATTTGCTCAATGGCTCAGGCTCGTCATGGTGGTCACTGCAGCTACTCTTCTGCCTCTTGTTGTTGTTGTTGCTGCTGCTGCTATGAATAAAATCTATGTCCAAAGGCCTCCTGCAACATTACAAACGCGCATGTGCGTTATTTATAGTTGAAATTTTTTACTCAGCGGAGGAGCTAGGAAGAGAATAAGAAAAATATTTTTACCAACTGAGCTCTTTCATGGCGGATTCTTCTTCTGGACCGCCGCTGCCGTCGACCGCCAGCTTGAAATTCACAGCGGCAGCCGACAGAAGCGACGGCCCGGTGTCGCCGCTGCCGCCAGAGTGATTCTCCGCATGCGGCGGCGGCGACGGGGGATGGGGGTGGAAGAGCCGGAAATCGTGTTCTTGGTAAAACAGCTGTTGGGTGGCAGCAGCAGCGGGCGGCGGCGGCGGCGGAGGAGGAGGGGGACCGGAGACAGGGACGGGGAGGAAGGGCATGCCGAAGTGGGACGAGAGAGGCGGCGGCGGCGGCGGCTGCGGCTGAGGGGGTTGGTGGTGGTGGTGGTGGAGGTGGAGGAGAGGATGGTGGTGGTGGTGGTAGCTGATGAAGGGATGCGAAGAGAAGGGCGCAGTGGCAGCAGCAACAGCGGTGGCAGAAGGAGAAGTTGAATTGGTGGAGAGGGAGAAGACTGCACCCCCATCCTGCACCAAGAATTGCTGCAAGTCGGACACTCCTCCTCCTCCCCCCTCCTCCTCCTCCATATCCAGACTGCATCTTACTTCACACCCTCTCTCTCTCTCTCTCTCTCTCTCTCTCTCTCTCTCTCTCTCTGCTGAAAGTATGTATATATAGATATCAAATTTTGGTTCTCTCTTTTGCTACAGAGAACAACATGCAACATGCATATGTTAGAATCTAACACATGAGCTTCAATTTTTTTTTTTAACTCTCTCTCTCTCTCTCTCTCTATAGATGTTGTAGAAGGAGAAGAAGAAGAAGAAGATGAGCTCTGAGTAATAGGAGAAAAAAAACAAAAAACTCTCTCTCTCTCTCTCCCTTCTCTCTATATAACTTGTTTTTCTCTCTCTAGAGAGCTTTAGGAGGACAGTAGGGTGAGTAGATAGAAAGATTAAAGCAAAAGGTACAAGGGGTGACGTCAGCAGGGCATCTAAAGTCCAGGCGGCAATAGCTCCTCACCCATGCGACGCACGTGCCACGCACGTGTCGGAGGGCAGTTTTGGACTTTCATTATTTTGGTTGGGGCATTTTCCTTCTAATGCCACCCTTGTCTTTTATTTTATTAGAAATGCTGTGTGTATCCAACTTTTCGCTGCTGTTCATGCGTTGGTATGTAAAAAAAATTAATATTTAATTTTTTTTTTTTTATATTTAATAATATTTAAAAGTATTCTAATATAATTTAATATTATTATATTTAAAAAATATCGATTAAAATATTTATAAATAAAGATATATATATATATGGAAAATGCTATGTTTACACCCGGGTGTACATCTCACACCCCCACCCATCTAAGGGTGGGGGTGTGATGATGGGTCACTTGATGTGACCCGTAAAAGATATCGTCACCATTAAAATGGTGGAGATGTATGATGTACACCCCTTCGGGGTGTACATGTAGCATTGCTATATATATATATATATATATATATATATATATATATATATATATATATATATATATATATATATATATATATAAATTCATTCACTCGTTATCGATGTGACGAATAAAATTCATTCTATGTCAAAATGAATGGATGTAAAATGCACATAGAAATTCATCCATTCGTCACATCGATATGACGAATAAAATTCACCCCACCCCAAATAAGGTGGGTGTAAGATGTACACCCCATTTGGGGTGTACATCTAGCATTAACCATATATATATATATATATATATATATATATATATATATATATATATATATATATATATATATATATATATATATATATATATATATATATATATATAAATTTTAATATTTTAAATTATCAAAAAAATTAAAAATAATAATAAAATTTATAATTTAATAAATTAATTTGATATAATAGAGAATTTATATATAACGATATTTTTTGAAATATTGATATTTACTATATTATAGAGATGCATCTTTTGAGCGTCGGTTAAAAAATTTATATTAAATTTTTTTTGTAGTGTGGCCAACACATTAATGATGCTTAGGATTTAATAATTATATTTGATGTTTAGTAATTAATATTTAGAATGTAATGATAAAATTTCTACATCATTAATTAGTGTTCTAGGGCACCAATAGCATCACTTTATTTTATTTTATTTTATTTTATTTTATTTTGAGTAATACTACTTATGCATCCCATAATGCGTTTAAATCAAAATTATATATATAAGCTTCTAAAGCTTAATTTAAAATATAATACATACCTTTTTAAATTCTAACATATTATTCATACCTATTTAAAGATATAAAATTATCAAAAATAATTTTAAATTTGAAAGTGTATTTATAAAATTACAATTTTTTAGAAGGGTATTCAAGAAATTAACTTCTTTTTTTTTTCCGAAATACATGAACAAAAACCTTCCAAACATTAGCTATCCCGTAGAAAGTCGTGTACATAATTTTGTAAGATTTCAAAATATAAAATTTTTTTTAATTTTTTCAATATTGATAATTAAGTATGAGAATTGAAGAATACGATGAACTTAATTTTAGTTTTTATTGCAATTTTATTTGTTAAATAAAACAAATATTTTAAAATTTTATCAGATTAGATATAAGATATTTAGTCATTTCAATTGAGAAGAGAGACCTCTTGAATTATTTTATGAAATTCCAAAGGTCTGATTATCAAAATTAACAAATTAGATGTTTGTTTATAAAAGAGCTAAAGTTTATAGAATCTATGCATGTTTTTAAGAACAAACACTATAACAAAATTAGACTATATATAGCGACACTTTTAAATATTTTTAAAATCTAAAAAAAATTGTCGCTGATAAAAATATCGACACTTATTGTAAGTGTTGCTATATGTGCCGTCGCTAGGATGTATAGCGACACATTTTTGTAATGTGTTTCAGAAATGTATCCCTATAATCTAATTTTGAATATATATGGAATATAGATAAGACACTTATACAAAAGTGTCACAAATATGTGTCCATATAACATAATTTTATTGTAGTGAAATACTAAACTTTTATAGTTATCCCTATTAATAATCGAATTTTCGATCTCTTGGTCTGCAATTGCGCACGCATACTATTCAATTGTACAAAACAGTAATAATTGTAGTTTACATAAATTTACTTGTGTTTTTTCTTTTTATATTACTCATATTATGTTTTAAATTGTTATGGTTTTTAAAATAGGCAAATTAGGTTATTTCTTTATCAAAGTGTAACATGCTTCATTAAGTACTAAAAATTAAAACCTAGCTACAATGTGACATAATTAATGATGAGTTATTCTTCTCTACAGTTTATATTTATATTATGTTTGGTTGGAAACCAAAATATGAAATAAGGAATTATTTCAAGGCCCAAAAAAAAGGGTTATTTCAGTCTTTTTCTTTTTTTTTTTTCTCCAAACAAAAATTTAGAAGGTTGGAATAACTGTTCTTGTTTGTTTGGAACAACCTGGTATAAGGCGTTGGAATTGATGTTCTATTTATTTTTCTAGAACAAACTTATTTCTACTATAGAACAAACTTAATTAAAATAAATATAATTTTAATTATTATATTAATTTGTTAATTAATTTAATATTTTGATTAATCCAATTATTTTATTAACTAATTATCTAACTATTAAATAATTAACTAATTAATTTATTAATTTATTAAATTATTTATGTATAATTATATTATTAATTAACAATACTCATTGTTAATTATTTTATTAATTAATATTTAGGATTATCAGTAGTAGTTAATTAAATAAGTTAAATTATTATTTAATTAATATATTTATGTTAATTAATTAGATAAAATATTATTATTTTAAAGTTATAATTACTTTTATTTTTACTATTCCAATCTAATTTTCATCCGAATACAAAATTAGTCTTATTCCCTTTTATTCCAAGAGTTGTATTTATACCAGAATAAATAATTTTTACTTATATCTAAATTAAACGCAGAGATTTTCATGAAACATCAGTTGTGTTGAAATTGTCTCCTGAGGCACATGATTTTAGGCTTGATTATATTCTACTATATTGTACTCTAGTGTTATTTTTATTTGAGCAATGCTACATGTACACCCCGAAGGGGTGTACATCATACACCTCCACTGTTTTAATGGTGGCGATATTTTTTACGGGTCACATCAAGTGACCCATCATCACACCCCCACCCTTAGATGGGTGGGATGTATGATGTACACCCCGAAAGGAGTGTACACATAGCATTTTCCTTTTTATTTATTATATTATATATATATAAAATATTTTTTCTAACTTTTACTTTTTTTTCATAAATATCACTATTTTTTTTTTTCTCGCGAGTCACTACAATATTGTTAACAAATAATCTATTATATATTTTTGCTTATAATGTAGGAATTTTAAAATTTTTTTTGAGAAGTGCCTTGGGAAAAAAAATTATAATATATATAGAAGGTGAAAAAAATTGTAAAGTACAATATACTTTAATATAATTAAACTTTTTTCTCTAAAAAAAAAGTTATGTTTATTTTACAAATCATATATCAACAATGTCAATATGTAGAACTTAATTTATTATGATTCATAAATTTTTTTTTTTTATCCAACTTTGTTTCATATTTTATCCACAAATCCTCATAGAGAGTTAATAGTAAAATACAAATGATCAAACATGTTAAAGCTTTTTAACTGATGATGCCTTTTTATTACTACTATTATGAATTTGTTTATATTATTTTTTTAGCTAAAAGAGAGCCTATGAATATTGACAACTAAAATTTAGTTCATTATCAATCCACCTTAGCATAAATGAAATTTTAAACACACACAAAGAAACTATGATATGTGTGAAACTTACTTGGACCATAATTAATCTTTTTAAAAGTTTAAATTTTACTATTACATAACTTTCTAATATTTTGGGTTTAAGCTATTAATAACTCTTCTATTCTACAATTTAGGTGTGATATATTGTTTGGTTTAGGATTAAATTGATGAAATTTATATGGTATAAAATAAAAAATCGAATACATACCAATATTCAGGATCATAAATAAAACTGTAAAAAAAACTTATAGAGCGCCGCCATCGAGAAAAATTCTTGAGTAAACAGCTGAAGCAAGAAATTCGGTTGCAATACTAAACAGTACCGACCGAACTAGATAATCTGGTTTCTCCCCCTTTCTCATGCACTCTTCCGTATGGTGTGAATTTAATGGATAATCTTACTAGAATGCACATGAGTAGGTGGCAGGACCAGTACCCCTTTATATAGATTTTAGATCGACTTTCCATCAAAGTCTGATTAGAATTCTATTTAATTTAAATGGATGGGAAAGGAATAAGATATATCATATCAAGTAATTCTATATCTTTTAGAATTGACCTTATCTATAGTAAATTCAAATTAAATATAATTAATTATGCCACATATATGAAAATCATAACATAAATCACACCATTGGCTCCTTACCCATCCCTTTTTTTAAAAACCATAAAAATTTTTGTTAATTTTGATGAAATAAGACATATTATATATATATATTAGCACATACAAAAATTATAGTTATGATTTGATAATCTCCCCTTAATCTCCGCATTGACTTTTTTCAAATTTTTGTAAAAGTTTGATGTCCAATCTGACCCGTCAAAATGTTTGATGTGATTGTAAGCATGCATGAAAAACGATATTGACGATGTTAAGATTCATGGAAGTAGAAATTTGAGAACAATGGTGCAACTAAACCTTCATTTTAATAGATTTTTGAATATATATATATATATATATATATATATATATATATATATATATATATATATATATATATATATAAAATTCACATTCCTATAATTTTATTAGAACTAGCAATGTGACCAGATTTTATAATAGCATAGCCATCACATAGTTTAAATTAAATAAATAAAAAAGTGAACATCAAATTTTTGTTCTTTTATTAAGTATTATTATTGGATTCTCAAATCACTATGGAAGCAAATTTTCTACGACCCTTTTTCATCCACTACAAAAAATTTAGTATTTAAAAATATTTTTTTTAATACTTAATGATACTTAAAAATATCTCAATATAATTTAGCATCGTATTTAAAAGCGTCGGTTAAAATATCAGCAAATGAAGAATCATCACCTATATAATAATATTCATACCAAATGTTGGTAAAGTATATTATAACGCTTTAAAACGTTCCAATTTATTAAAAGTCTGACGTTTTAAAACATCCGAAATTTTAAAATAATAATGAAACTTATCATTTAATAAATTAGTTTAATATAATAAAAAATTCATATGACGACACTTTTTGAAACGTCAGTATTTATTATACTGTAAAAACATGTAAAGACGTTTTTCCTAAGCGGTGTTTAAAAAGCATCATTATATTGAATTTTTTTTTTTTTGTAATAATTCCTCAGTGGCTGATTCTTAGTGAAATTAATTCGATTCGTCATCTGATATAGATGGTACGGATTAATTCCGCTAAAATCCAACGGCCGGATCAACCCTATGCGTAGCGAATCCACGCATGGGGTTGTACCTAATTCGAACCCAATCTCTATTTTCCTGTAAAAAACTAGGTTAAAAAACTATAGACCATTTTATGTTAGCTTTTCGACTCTTCAAAATTTTAAATTTACCATTCGAACTTTCAATTTGTTTGATTTGATTTGATTTTAAAAATTAAGCTAATTATTTACTTTAATAAATTTGTAATTACGACAATTGCATAAAGTCTAATAACTAAATCTAGAAAGATAGACGACGAATTTAAAATTTGAAGTCGAGGTATCAGACTTAAATTAAACAAATTGAAATGCCAAATAGTAAAATTAAAATTTTAAAAATTGGATAGCAAACTCAAAACGATCATATAGTTGAGATAAGTTCAGTACGCTTTTATCTTAAAAGCTATTATATTCAAATTAGATCTGACAAATGGATGGATTGGATAAATCGTGGATATATTATTGTACCCACGGGTTATATGAGTATGCAAGTTAACTACAAAGTATGTATATATATATATATATATATAGAATTCGGTTACTATACTATTAATAGTACCAAGTCATTGGTACTATCAAGTTTTCTACCCTTAGATCAACCCCTTTGATTATTTTCACCCGTTAGATTTTACTATTTTCCAACCACCTATTAAACCCAAGGGGCCACCATCATCTCAACCACATATCTTTTAATTTAAGGGTTAAAAACTTGATAGTACCAATGACTTGGTACTATTAATATTATTCCAGCCTAGCTATATATATATATTTCGGTTGCTATGCTATCGATAGCACCAAGCACTTTGTGTTACCAAGTTTTTCGCTGTTAGATCTACCCCTTTGATCATTTTCACCGCTTAGATTATACTATTTCTCCAACCACCCACTAAACACTATGGGCTCACTATTATCCTAACCGCACATTACTTTATCTAATGGTCAAAAACCTAATAGCACCATTGTGCTATTAATAGTATAGTAGTCTGATTCTATATATATAATTGAGCTTCTATTCTGTTAAAAGTACCAAGTTATTGGTGCTAGTAGGTTTTTAGCTTTTCAATAAAAAGATATGCGGTTAAGATGATAGTGGGCCTCTTGAGTTTAGTAGGTGGTTGGTTGTAACTATTCGGCCCACTAGTAATAATAACTCGTTGGACCCAAACCACCGACCAAAAATGCTTAATGTAACGACCCGACCCACTAGCAATAATAACTCGTTCAGCTCAAACCACCAGCTCAAAATGTTTAAGCCCAGTTATTATTATTTATGTCCATGGTCTCTTATAAAGAGCGATGTGGAATTATCCCGATGTGGGACTATTGTGGTGTCACAAACTCCTCCCGATGTGGGACTATTGGGGTGTCACAAACTCCTCCCGTTTATGCCTGATGTCCTCGTCAGCCTAAACATACATAGAGCACAAGATCACATCACCAGGCGATGTTAGACTTATTTAGCTAGCCTTATCGGTCAGACCCTGATATAGCTTGTCACATTGTCTTTCAGACCTTGGCTCAGCTGAGACTCGTTATACACTTCCAGCTGATGATTAGCTTTGATACCAAATATAATGACCTGACTCACTAGCAATAATAACTTGTTAGGTCCAAACTATCGACCCAAAATGCTTAAGCCCAGCTATTATTAATTACTAGTGTCTATTGTCTCTTATATACCCAATCAAAATTTCATTCTCATCCAATGTGGGACTGTTGGGGTGTCACAAACTCTAGGCCTGACGTCCGTATCAGCCTAATCACATGCACAACCCAAGATCACCAAGCGATGTGAGACTTGTCTTGCTAGCCTCGTCATCTAGACCTAGGCTCAACCGAGACTTGTCACACACTTTCAGCTGATGATTAGCTCTGATATCAATGACCCGACCCACTAGCAATAATAACTCGTTGGACCCAAACCACCGACCCAAAATACTTAAGCCCAGTTATTATTATTCTTGTCCATTGTCTCTTATAAAATGCGATGTGGGATGTCATCTAAACAGAGGCTCAGCCGAGACTCGTCACACACTTCCGGCTGGTGATTGACTCTGTTACCAAATGTGACGATCCAACCCACTAGCAATAATAACTCGTTGGGCCCAAACCACCAGCCCAAAATGTTTAAATCCATTTATTATTATTTGTATCCATGATCTCTTATAAAAAATGATGTGGTACTATCCCGATATGGGACTATTGTGGTGTCACAAACTCCTCCCGATGTGGGACTATTGGTGTGTCACACTTAAGCTCAATTATTATTACTAGTATCCATGATCTCTTATAAACCCGATCACAATCCTGTTCCCATCCGATGTGGGACTATTGGGGTGTCACAAACTCTCCCTCCCGTTTAGGCCTGATATTCTCATCAGCCCAAACACACACAGTGGTACTATACAGATATGGGACTATTGGGGTGTCACAAACTCCCCCCGATGTGGGACTATTGGGGTGTCACACTTAAGCCCAATTATTATTACTATTATCTATGATCTCTTATAAACCCAATCACAATTAGGGTGTTACAAACTCCCCCCCCGCCCCCCGTGTTTAGGTTTGACGTTCTCGTCAGCCCAAACACACACACAACCCAAGATCACCAGACGACGTGAAACTTGTCTCGTTAGCCTTGTCATTCAGACCCTGACATACCCTGTCATCTTGTCCTTCAGACTCTAGCTCAGCCGAGACTCGTCACACACTTCCGGCTGGTGATTGACTTTGATACCAAATGTAATGACTTGACTCACTAGCAATAATAACTCGTTGGGCCCAAACTATCGACCCAAAATGATTAAGCGCAGTTATTATTATTAATGTCCATAGTCTCTTATAAACCCAATCACAATCCCGTTTTCATCCGATGTGGGACTATTGGGGTGTCACATTGGTGAAATAGCATGATTTAAGGAGTAAAATTAGTCAAAGGAATAGATCTAACGGTAGAAAACTTACAAGCACCAATTATTTGGTATTTTTAAAAACATAGTAGCCGGACTATATATATATATATATATATATATATATATATATATATATATATATATATATATATATATATATATATATATATATATATAATTAGGCTACTATGCTATTAATAATATCAAGTCATTTGGGGTGTCACTTTATTTGGTATTTTTAATCACAATCCCGTTTTCATTCGATGTGAGACTATTGGGGTGTCATATTGGTGGAATAGAATGATTTAAGAAGTAAAATTAGTCAAAGGGATAGATCTAACGGTAGAAATTTACAAGCACCAATTATTTAGTATTTTTAAAAACATAGTAGTCGGACTATATATATATAATTAGGCTACTATGCTATTAATAGTATCAAATCATTTGTGTTATTAAATTTTTAACCCTTTGATGAAAAAATATGTGGTTAGGATGATAGTAGTCCCCTAGGGTTTAGTGGGTGATTCGTTGAATAGTATGATCTAAGAGTTGAAAATGATCAAAAAGGTTGATCTAATGGTGGAAAACTTGGTAGCACCAAGTGCTTGGTGCTATCGATAGCATAGTAGCCGAACTATATATATATATATATATATATATATATATATATATATATATATATATATATATATATATATATATATATATATATTAAAGGTCGATTTCTTATCTAACGTGGCGCGACCTCCTTCATTGGTGCAATCTCCATAATTTTAAGTAAAGCCCGACCAACTTTTTTTTTTTTTGTCGAACGAAAGAAGGCCCGTCCTCTCGCATTTCACAACAGTTTCTACTCTCTCTTTTGATGCTTCATCCTCTCGCATTTTACGATAATTTCTACTCTCTCACTCTTTATACTGTGATTTTTCTGCCTCTCTCTTTCCGTAAGTGGCGTCTCCGCCGGAACCTCTAGCGATTGCATTAGGTTTTCGCTAGCTATAGTATCGTAAAGGGTCTAGCACGTCCTCTTCCTAACCCTAGCGCGAGCAATAGCGACGTTCTCTATTGAGGTGTTCAACAACAAGGTGGTGCCCTTCTTGCCTAATAGCATTGGCCTCATCATCTGCGTTGCTGTTTTCAAATTTGTCGACTAATGTTGAAAACTGATTATGATATTATTTGGTTTAGTCATTATATATATTGTCCAATGGTCTGCTTTGTTGCACCGGTAGTATTTTCTAATTCTCAACGCACTCATTGTGCTGTTGTATAGACTAAGCCTTTACATTGGAGATTTTCGATTTTTGTCGTTTACTTAGTGTTGCCTATTTTTTTGCTGAGACCGGTAATAATTTATGACGTAATTTTCACCAAAACTAATATAATTGAATTGTTTTTAAAAATATTTGAATCATTTTACCTCTAATTATATATTAACAAAAAAAATTACTCATTCAATTTTTTTTTGTATTTAGTATGCAAATTGTGATTCGTGATTTTTATGATGGTTTTATTTTTTTAGTTTATTTCATTTCTAAAATTTTTTGAATATATATATATTAATTTATATTATGATGACGACAACAAACAACAACAAAATAAATATACCAAATGAATGGGAGAATACCAAACCAAAAATAACAACACATATTTAAAAATAGATAGTTAAAAAAAATAACAGATCATACAATTTTTGCTCTATTAGTATGCTTATTCTCCTTTCTTTGTTGTTGTTGTTATTATTTATGACTCTATTTTTTTTCTTCTATTTAATTCTTACTGCTCTTACTTTTTAATTCTTCTGATATTTTCACTATTGTTATAAATATAATTTGTCCTTTTTATTATTTAGGCTTTATTTTCTTTTATTCTTACATACATTTTCTTCTTCTATCTTTTACTGTTGTTGCTTTTTCTTTTTCAAATCTTTTGTTACTAGTTAAAAATCCGCGCTTCGCGGCGGACGAATAAATTTACAGTAAATTAATATTAATAATTAATTAATAGCATATCGTAATAGAAAATATTGATCTAAGTTCATTCAAAGCCCTCTTTTTATAAACTTTATGAATTAATACTGAAAAGGTATATCTAATGTAAGATAATAATGCTTAAATCATATGTTTTATAATTATCCCATTCTTCTACATTTTTTTTATTTGTAATAAAAAAAATTATAAAAAAATAAATTTTAAATTCGTTATTTGAAACCTAAATTTAAAAGGTATTTCTATATTGAAAAATAAATTAAAAATTCTAATTCGAAGCCTACATATATTTTTTAAATTTTAAATTTAAAAGGTACAATTCAAAATTTAATTTTTTTAATCCAAATTCCGATGCGGGAAAGTTCGGTGCACCGGGTGTAGGCTTTAACAATTTAAATTTATATTAAAAAAATAAATTTTGACATATTTTTTTTTATAATTCGTAATTATTAGTTTCCTTCTGTTACAATCAAAATTTAAATTTTAAATCTAAATTTAAATTGCTATTTAAGTGGTGGTTCGTAAATTAAACCGTACACCCGGTCGGTGCACAACTTAATGGAAGGCAACAAAAGTCAAGCCTCTGCGTATTTGATGGCTTTTGGGTGGTCAGGAGAAGTTTGGCGCACCGAGTGCACGCTCTAACTTACGAACCGCAACTTAAATAACAATTTAAATTTAGATTAAAAAAATAAATTTTAATTGTAAGAGAAGGGAATTAAAAATAATGAATTATAAAAAAAAAAAAGTGACAAATTTTTTTTTTAATATAAATTTAAATTATTAAACTGTACATCAGGCGCACCCAACTTTTCTGTAGCGGCCAAAAGCCCCCAAAATGCGGGGAGGGCTTTATTTGGTTGCCCTTTCATGTATTTGTATCGATTATGTCTTCAGTATTTTTTTATTCTTTTTATATTTTTTCTATTTCTTATCTTTTCAATTTCTCTCATTCATTTATTATTATGGAATCGATCTGTCGCAATGCGTAATTTTTTTAAATATCATAATATAATTTATTATTTAAAAATTATATATAAGTATATACTTCTTTAGGGGTGTATATCTTACACCTCACTCCATTCTGAAATAAGATAAATTTCACTCGTCAC